>JAQFYE010001621.1:0-21809 GCA_034694305.1 Protaphorura glebata | reverse complement strand
GTTTCACTAGCCCGTATAGAATACCAACCGATACAGTAAAATTTCTTGAATGTTCAGAATGCCTTACGTAGAATGTCAACATTTAAAAAAACCAAATGTTCCTGTTTTGTTTCGGTGCTCTAAGTCATTTACCGTATTTTAGAAATTTTTTGATAAACATAATAAACTGTACAAATGGTGCCTAAGGTTTTTCGTATGTAAAT
This sequence comes from Protaphorura glebata, assembly GCA_034694305.1. Taxonomy (NCBI): domain Eukaryota; kingdom Metazoa; phylum Arthropoda; class Collembola; order Poduromorpha; family Onychiuridae; genus Protaphorura; species Protaphorura glebata. The sequence goes on along the minus strand of JAQFYE010001621.1, from coordinate 21,606 downwards.
GTATTTTTTTTATAAAAAATTTTTACATGATAAATCCAAGTTCACTTACATTTTTTGAAGCATCCATTCTTGATCACTTGTGTAGAGCAGGCTGTTAAAGAAATTATAAGCAACTTATTTTTACCAAACCCAATGTCCACTTCTAAAAGAGTTGATGGAGGAAAGGAAAGTAAGAGCCCTCAACCAGAACTTTAAGGTTGCATTTCAACCAGCCCGCCCTTTCTAATCCAAAACTGTAACCCAAGAATTGGACCAGGGGCCGCAGTTTAATTTACAGGGTGAATACACTAATAGACACAATGTAAGGGCATTACCGATGAACTTGAAGCTCCCTGACTCCCAACAAAACATTCCCGTCAGCGTAGAATTTCTTGTAGAAAAAACTATGGTGCGTCTGTCGGCACGAAATTTATTCCGGGCTTTAAAAAATATCCATATTAATTGGCATAGGCATACAAGATTTGGAATATATTTTCTGTGGAGATTATGTTGATTTCCATTTGGCGAGCGAACGGCATCCCTGGCATTAGAAAAATACTTCGGTGGAGAAGAATTTGTTTTAAATTACTTCAAAGCATTGTCTGTGTAAGGTAATCGCACTCTCCACATAGTGAAATGATAACCGCCTGTCTGTATTACGTGATGACGCTTGCTCTTTAGATAATGCAAAAGACATCCTTCAATAATTTACTAAAAGAGTTGAAAGAATTAATGGCAAGCAAATATTTAAGAAAAAATACTGAGCAACTAACTGTATGTACATATAACATTACATTACAGTCATTCCAAATTGAAATTATTGCACATTGCAGTTAGAATGTTCTAATTTAAATTCAGTCCTCATGACCTGGAAATAATACTTGTCAGCCTCCCATTCGTTACACATTTCAACCAGTAGGGAATTGCCTAGTAAGTTCACCAATAAATGTTTTCATAGAAATTCTCCGAATCTTCGCCAAAATTAATTATTATTTACTGTTGAGATTCACTTCCTAATTGTACATTGGTAGTTTGGTAGTCGGTGCAAATAGTTTATATTAAACAGGGTGGTCCATGAATGGAGACTATTCTATTTCAAAGGTTCATTAATTCTGAAATTTTTCGTGAAGAAGAACACGAATACACACATTAATTAGACATTCGCGGTAAGACAAGATGAAACAAGAGTCGGTGGTGATCGGGCGGCTTTCCATTCGGACCAAGGAGGGTGCCCCTAGTAGTAGAAAATTTTTATACAGACGTTAATCATGGAAAGACAAATGTTATGAAACACCCTTCAGAAAATTTAGAATCACACACTCAAAATGAACAATACGATAGGTCTGAAGTGACTCCAATTTAGTTGGAGTTTAGCAGACCACTTTTCAGTTGTTCAAATTCATTAGGGCAAGATTTTTGTAGATATGTATCGGGTTTGATTTATTCTAAATTTATTAAGTCTGTAATTACCCACGCTATGGCTACCACTGTGACGTCATCCGAAGGTAAAGGTAAAGGTAAAATGTATCGAAACCAATCACTCCCTTGGGTTATTACAGATTTAATAATTTAGAGCAAATCGGAATTAACTGATTCTGGTCTGTTTTATTACTCCAACTCCATCCCGCTGGAAGCTGACATCTATTCAAAATTAAATTGTCGTGGTTTAGGTCAAAATTCGAAACTATTTCCGTAATTTTGATACGACTAATTGATAAGCTATCGGCCACGGGATGTTTAACACAAGGTTTAAGGTAATTAGCCAGGGCACGTCCTTTTCATCACTTGTATTTCTGGCGTACAAATTTGGCAACGTCGCTAGACGATGTTGCCTGAGCAGGAGAGCCGATAAGCTCGTACTCCCCGACCGTCCCACCCCAATCGATAGTCTTCGAGTCAGACATTGTGTGTTGCTATAGTGGTATTAATTCGAATGACTATGGAGTTATCTAATCAATTTTGAAGAATGAAATCAATTGTGTGTTTGTTTATTTTTTTAAATTGAAGTCGGTAAAATTTCTGAATGAAAATTTCGGAAAACATCATATCAATTGGGTCTCCTGCGATTTAAGCGGAGGCTGTTTTTCAGCCACTTTTGGAAGACGAATAAGAATTTTCTTCAATACTGCCTAGCTGACCACGAAATGACTACCTCTGGTCAAGACCTTTCCAACTTTGGATGGAAATTTATCTGTTCATTTCTTCTGACGGGATGTTGCAGCTGTCACGTGTTTGAAAAGAACATATGGTTAACGTGGCGTGATGACCGCGCTTTCAACGACCATCAACGATTCGCCGCAAGGAATCACAAGATATCATTTATATGGATCGATGGCCACAAATCCAGCCGTTTTCTGCGATTCGGAACTAGGGGTCGCCACGTGGCTCGAAAAACATTTCTGGATGGAAAATCCGGAGTCCCAGTCTCCACTATCAGAAATCCAGGTTTTCGAATAATTTCTCAAAATTACCTCGAAATTTGAAAAGTTTATTACAGATTAGCAAGGTGTCTTTGGTGCCTGGTTCTAATGGTGATACCAGTTGTGATTATGGCGATTTAATATGTGGCGATATATGCTCAAGTAATGGTGAAACACTGCTGCTCTCTTCGGGATTGGCCTCACGAGGACACCACCAACAACAATATAAGTGGTACCGGTTTTCAAAAAACAGTCCCGAAATCATATTAATTTTGCAAAATAAATCAAAAAAAGATAAACAGATTTTGTTACTCGTATTCCTTAATTTTTCTTGCTAGGAGGTTTTAAATTAGTTGTAAGCTAGTGAACGGTATATTTTGGTAACGACAACCTCGCTAAATTCTAGGAACATTTTGCCTAGCATGTACTGTCGCCATCAGAGTTGGGTAAGGGTAAACTGTGAGAAGTCAAAATTTCAGTACCGACTCTTCTCTAAGACATATTTTCCTTACTTCCGCAATATGTTTGCACTTTCCGAATTACTATTCACTTCTTGTAGGTGATATAGTCAATTCTGATTTACCACAACGCGGTACATAACCATTTACCACGCGAGGACTGCCAGTTTTGGGCAACGTGAGTGATGGCTCCAATTCAAGGGACTATATCATGAAGGATACAGCTTTTTTTTTCTTGTTTTTTTAAACAAATACTTTCACAGCACCAATTCCATTTCGGTATGCACCCAGGACTACACAACAATGATATAATTGTTTTAGTGCTTTGTTCCCAACGGGGGTGAATGCGAAGTAATGTGCTAATTTTCACCGAAATGCAGAAAAGGCGAATCAAATTATGTAAAACAAAAACCTGTTCGGATAACTTTCTCAATTCCCTGGACCGTCTCTTTTAGTCAGTGTCTTATCACCGAACTTCTACGAGACAGTAACTGCAAGCTATTGAATACAATTTGGATGCAGAAATATTTACAAAAATAATCCATTCATTTGGAGTTATTACTTGACCAATTTGTGCACTCAATTGTTCCAACTAAACTAAAAGTATATATTACAATTCCAACCATTACAATCGTTGTACGGTAATACTCTGACCAGCAAACAACTTAAAATAAGTGGTCCGTGAGAATTTTCGACATGAATTCTAGTTTTGTTTCAGTTTAAGGCATTATCCATCGATAAATTTCCGCAAGGTTTAGGAACGGTGAAAATCTTTCTACTTTATATTAAAGTAAACTAATTCGTACAATCCGCGAAAGTATCTTATCATGTTATTAACAAAGCTGTTGTTCAGAGAAATGTCCAGACTAAGTATCAATGATATGACTATTTGGCTTATTGTTTGAATCACATAAAAGATACATACATACAAGAATACATGTTTATATAAAGCAAATATGAAAACGTTTAACTTAAACTGATATACTACAATAGAACTGTAGAATTTGCAAGTTAAATCTCAATCTATCTATCAATGGTAAGTAGTCAGCGACAGCGAGACAAACAGGCCTGACGTATCATAGGAGAGATTGAAAACAAAAACTGAATACTTTTAAATTTTAGAAAAAGAATTCTGAGCATATTCAAGGGGCGTCGATCATGTTCCGTAAAAGGTTTAAACTACTCTTCATTTGTCTGATCTACATGATGCAAGTATCTTCCTTGTCATGTTTCCCGATTACTTGGGATCGGAAATCCGGGCGAGTGAAGACTATTTATGGTTGGCGATTACGTTTGTGGCATTGTTGGAGTGCTTTTGCTGGAATTCAAGTACTCACGCTATTCGGAAGGAATTTGTACCGGGTTTGGGAAGATGACATTAATATAAGAATGCTTGTGGACGATATGGTATTCTTTGTCTTGGAACTCCTTTGTTGTGGAATACTCTCAATGCTTTGGGATCACGAGTCAGTAGCTCTCTGGATCAATCGAATGCTTAAACTGGATGAGACAATGCGAGGTACAGTCCCATTTCACAATGATCTTTTTAAAAATTAGAGGGGGAGAATGTTCTAATTTACTTATTGGATTACGATCTATTGGGTCACTGTGATTCTGTATAACAAAATAAATTTAATTCCAGTTAAATTTCGAAAACAACTTAAACAAAGACCGCTCCCTCTGGCGAAGCAGACAAGAATTTTCGAGCTGTGTACATTGTTTCTTTTACTCGGCTATTGTGTTTTTCCTTTTCTCTTTGGAATTCTACTATTTCAACGTGAAATGCCGTATCATCGTTTCCTGAAACACTTTTTCAACGTGGTCCCCAAATTTGAATCAGGGTTCATTCTATGGTTCTTTGGAATAATTTGGATGGGATTCATGTTTCAAAACCCCATCGGTCTCTTCCTATTAATTTCACACCAGTACAATCAATGTGTTACTTATTGGATTTCTTGCACTTCAACAATACCGAATTCGAACGGGTCAGTGCATCGTCCAACTAGAAAAATGCAAAGCGTGGATACTAAGCTGGGTGCTCTCCCTTCATCGACGATATTTCTGACTTATCGTTCTCAACAAATATTGAATGGAATTGCAAACAAGGTCATCAATCGCGTAGCCGTAACGTTTCATCACATTGTTTTCGCAGGGATTGTTATTCTCGCCGTGTTTTTTCTCATTAAATTTAGAGAGAGCATCAAATTTCAAATTGCATTCGTAGCATTGGCAGGAGTGTTGGCTGTGCTCATCATCGAATATTATGAAACGATGCTTTTGACCCGAATTCCTAAATTCAGTGATATATTCATCCAATCTACGAGCGTTGAATTTGAACGCCTAGGTTGGGAAAAGAAATACATACGCTCGTTGAGTGTCATGCATTTTAGAGCAGCTGGACCGTTTTATATGCTCTCACCATTAAGTTTTCCCAGGTTCCTGGAATTCTGCTTTGACAGTTTAGTTAGTTTGGTTCTCTCCTTTTGAGCTCAATTTACATTGGGTTTATGAGTAATAGAATGTAGTATATTTATTAATGCAATTTGTAGTTAAGGAGTCAAAGTTATTGGAAGTATATAATAGAGCTATTATCAGTAACTTATAGAGTTAAGCCAAGTGCTTATAATATAAAGTAGTATTTGAGGAATCCAAAAATCTATGCCAGATTTGAATGTCGTATAATTTGGACATAAATAATAAAGTTTCATTGCCTAAGGAATGCTACGTTGCAAAGACTGGATTAGAAAGCAATTTGTCAAATTAATAGCTTTTGAAATTTTGATTCGAAGCTGTTAGCCTTAGTGTACAGTTTTACTATTGTAGAAGAACAGTTACATAGTCATACATACATAGTGCATTATTCAAATAAAGGTATCACAAAAGTTTATAAATGTTAAAGACAATTTTTAGTTGTTAAAAAAGTAGAGTTGGTTAGCTTGAGCATCAGCCATTCAGCCCAACTGAATCCTTCTTTCTTTGCTTGAACATGTCCAATCCATAACGAATTTAAGATTCCCTCCCCATGGCAAGTGCCCAAGCCAGGATTAGAGTCAAGCTATAGTAATCATTTCTCTGGTAATCTATTTACTAAAACTCTTCTTCGTGATCGTGTAACTCTCACCTATGGATCAATTGGGATTTATTCTTATTGTTGCGAGGAATGCTATGCCTTGATATGTGAATAAACAAATCTTGAACCTTGAATATGCGACGTACATTAGTTGTCCGATCAAATATTGAAATATTCACACAAGAAACTCTATTCTTTCTTCTCCACTTTTGACTTTTTACATATATACCTAGTGCATAGATATGCATGCATTAATTTAAGTTTTATTAGCCAAGTCTAACTACAATTCTTGTCTGCACTCGCCGTATATTGATTTCACATGCCAATTCTTTAATTTTCACTGACCACTATACAGGTTTACACTTTCACCAACTTGTCGCTCGATTTAAATATTTGAGAATTGCTTTTATATATCGGAGCATGTTGACTTGATGGAAAACTAATATTTAATTAAGCCCTGGACAAAGGCAAAGTCAAATGATACATATATTAACATTAGAAATGCTAGTCGAGGCATACTTACATGTATCCTCCTCCGAAGCAACCTAGCTATATTGTTGGAAACGAAGGTGAGTAATACATTTATTAGTTACTAGAAGTATCCGGCTCAAGGTTTACGGAAAACGACTTTCTGTGTATCCAATCGATTCTTTAGCGCCGGTATATCTTAAAAAGGACATCGGGGACAGACCCCGGCAGCTAGTCTGGATTGAGATAGGAAAATCGAGGGGGGTTATAGCGAGTGCTCTATATACCCATATATCCAATGTATGGGGCCTAGCTTGGAATTGAAAAAGCGATAACGCCCTAAGGGCTCCCAATGAGATAATTTAAAATAATAATTAAGTGTAATATGAAAGTACTATAACTAATTCGATGATTGGCATTCTAAATAAAATACATTAAAAATTCTAAAATGCCTAATTATCAACCTAATTAACTAATTGTAGTTAATAATTAAGTCACAAAGTCGAATATTAGAGTAATTTAAACGCCTATTGTTACTAATTTGACTATGGGCATCACGAATAAAATACTTTAAAAATTATAAAATGCCCAATTATTAACCTAATTAGCTAATTGTAGTTTATAATTAAGTCACGATGTCGAATATTAAAGTAATTTAAACGTCTACTGTTACTAATTCGACGATGGAAAACACGAATAAAATACTTCAAAATTTCAAAAATGCCTAATTGTAATGGCAATTTGGTAATTGTAGTTAATAATTAAGCTACAAAGTTGAAGTAATGCAGATTACCGTCACAATTAGGCATTTTAGAATTTTTAAAGTATTTTATTCGTGATCCCCATCGTCGAATTAGTAACAATAGACGTTTAAATTACTTTAATATTCTACTTTATAACTTAGTTATTAACTACAATTAGCAAATTGCCATGACAATTAGGCGTTTTAGAATTTTTAAAGTATTTTATTCGGAATCCCCATAGTCGAATTAGTAACAATTGACGTTTAAATTATTTTAATATTCGACTTTGTGACTTAATTATTAACTACAATTAGCTAATTAGGTTGATAATTAGGCATTTTAGAATTTTTATTGTATTTTATTCGTGATCCCCATAGTCGAAATGGTAACACTAGACGTTAAGGGTACCTCAATGTTCAACTTTATTTAATTATTAACTACAATTACCAAATTGCCAAGATAATTGAACATTCTACAATTTTTTAATTAATTCTTCGTTTGTCTAATAGCTGAATCCGTAATGAATGAATTTTTATGAGTCAATAAAGTAATATATAATCAAAAAAATTATTTAATTCGTGGCCCCTGCGTGTCATAAATTCCTAGGTATACCCTAAAGGCCCGGACCTCCCAGGACTGGCCCATGAAATATTGTGTCCTGGCAATTCCCCCTTCGATTTTTCTATCTCAATCCAGACAAGCTGCCGGTGTCTGATCGGGGATTATGGTTAAAAACACTTCGGGTCACCACCAGGGGGCGCCAAAGTCGGACGTGTCGTTCCTTCTTAACCGCAAAAACCACCACAACAAAAGCTGTTCCACCTGTTGTTTGCCGCTCGCATTTTCCTCTGCGGTCGGAACTATATTTTGACTTCACCTGTGACCTCAACCTTTGACCGCTGAGAAATGTGCCAGAGAAGAAAGGTGTTCGTTCCAACAAGTGGACGAACTGTTCTAGGGGTCATTTTTGCGGTTATGAGGGAAAGACACAACCAAATTGTACCCCCGCCTGGGGGTGAGCCTGAGTGTTTTAAGGCCAGTCGTATTTAGCCTTTCTGTTCAGTAGGTCGAAGTATATCACTGAGCCAAATTTGAGGCGAATATCACGGATGGAGATTTTCACATGTACCCTCGCCCATGTCCTTTATGATCTGATTAACGTCGTTTCAATTTGTTATTTTGTGGTACGTCTACGCAAATCACCATCACATCAAATCAATCGAGAGCAGTATGGTTAAAGTCTTGTGTGCAATAATAATCAAGTATGTGAGCATGTTTGTCCCAAAGTTGAACAAGTGTTCTACACCAAAATTGATGGGGCACACTTCAATACACTTCATCCGTGTCTGAGGCTTCCTTGGTATTGTCTTTCGAATCCCGACAAACTCTTCTGAATCCTTGCCAAGACGTGTCATTGGCTTAATGATTAAATACTCCACTCGTAATGCTATAATACATAGTGCACAAATTATGTGAAATGACAATTCGACGAAGTGTCGCGCTCGGTTAGCGCCATAGCACAATAAAATACAGCCACAGAATATCATAAGCGAATACATCATGTCCAGAAACACAAAGAGTTTGTAGTCTTCCTCAATGGAATATACCGAGCAATGCAACTATTGTTTGCTTTAATCAGTTTTTTCTGTTTACATTTGCTCACCCAAACACTACGGCCACGACATTTGGTTGGAAAACAATGAAATATTTTCTTATTATTACGACATTCAGCCATTGCACACGTAAACGGCATTTAATTTGGTGTCCACCTTTTACGAAGATTTCCTTTTAGTTTACAATTATTTTATTATATTGCGTGCAGTGAATCAGGTAGGCTAGATATCAGGTTTGAGAGTACATCATCTGAAGCCAGGTGTGGTCTGATTTATTAGATCATTCTGATCCTTTTTATATCAAATGTTTTATCATTAATTACATTTTAATTCGTTGATCTAATTAGTAAATTAGATTCTGAATGTGCTGCATTATCTAAAGGTTAAAGAATGTTTACATGACATTTAATTCATGAAATACATAACATTACATATTTAGCATACATACATTACTACATTCCTAACATAATGTTTAGAGATGGGGACGACCGCATAGCGTTAGCAGATGGGGAAGACCTCAAAACATTAAAAAATGGGGATTACCGCATAACGTTAGCAGATGGGAATGATGACCCCAAAACGTTAAAAATGGGATGCCCATAAAACTTTAAGAGACGGGGATGACCGCATAACGTTAATAGATGGGGATGGACACATAACCTTAAGTGATGGGGATGACCACATAACGTTAAGAGATGGGGATGGCCACAGCCTTACTTATTTGTTCAGCGAGCTGCTGGTCCATGGAACCTAAAGCGGTCAGGTGGAGTTGCATTAGCTGGAATACAAACGCTGTCCAAAATGCTGCACGTAAGAACCATGTCTCGTGACTCAAATTTTCATGCCCATATAATAACGATAATGCTGCCGACAGAGTTCTATTAGTGAAAAACGGTGGTTTTGATGTCGAATCCGTGGAACTGGAGAGGACTGCGTGACGGACCGACAGACGGGCGAGGAGAATTTTATAAACCCTTACTAGACAAAAGTCCACGGACTGATAATAGTTGTGGAGTTACGATACAAGGGTATCGACCAACATAACATTACTACTGAAATCTTACTCTTCATCCATCATCAACACGGAAATTGTGTTGTCAGCGATGATATCTAAATATGGAAACACATTCGGTTCGAACTCGAAAAATTGACCAACGCCAATGGTAATAGTTTTCAACGCACGCCACTCCTTACCCAGATATGTTTCTCTTGGTAGTGATTTCTTGATCATCACGAACATCTGAGAACTTTGGCACAAGCTTGACATTGCCTTCAAAAATATATACTGTACGATCAAAAAGCTAAGACATACAGCACAAATAATAGCATATAGGGATGTCTCATTCTCGACTAAGAAAAAACATCTGATGACACCGTAACACAGAAGTATTGAGCTTAAGAATACTACGACAGGAAAAAGTACGTCCATGGTGTTCTTGTTCAACTCTTTGTACACCACTCTCAGTATCTGGTATCCCTTGTATCGCATAAACTCATCTCTCAGTTTGTCATTTCGGCGCAAAATTAGCCACTGATTACACGTGGTCTCTGAGTTGACCCTCTTCCTGTTAAACCAAATTCTAATAAGCACACATTTTGTTGCATATTGTCGACGTATACTAGCTCTCATTTCACTGGAATCTTAATGAGTGATACAAATGTGCATGTATGTACAAATACATCAATTTTGGAGATCGCCGCGGGTGTATGGGAAAATTTGAAGGCGATTAACCTTCAAAAGAAAACCCAAGGCCAGGGTTGTTCGTTTCAAAAAATGGAACGACTCTTGCAAGAGTCATTTTTCAACAGGTCAAAGTATATCGAAGTGTATAGTATATAAAATTTGATTCAGGTCGCAGAGAGGGTGATTTTCTCATGCATCCGTGAACTCTTTTAATATATTATGTGCTTTATTCATGATAAGTAGCAATCAAATATCTTACGCGGAAGCTGAGATGAGAGCATCCAAAGTGCCCAGGTACAAGAAAAGTACCTCAAGGTGGATTGTATACACTGTTGCAGAGTAAATATCCGTGGTCGCATTGAGAAGGCCAAGAACCCAAAGGAGCCAAATCGATTCAACCGTTGGATAGATCGCTCTCACACTGTCCGTATCAAAGAATGGTGCAAATATTCCCATGAACATTACGCTGATGATGATACGATTTAGTACATTTAGTGTCTTTCCAGTTCGTGCAAGGTTTTGTGTTGTCTCTGGATCTAAACACATAAAAATTAAATACAATAAGTAAATACAATAAATAAATGACGAACGATGACCCAATTATCGTAAGTTCTGCTATATTAGCGTAATAAAATATATAAGTACCTGTTGAACATTTTATCAGTCGCAGAACCTGATCGATGAAGGCAATCATCTCCTTCCCACGCAACAAATTTGCAACGGAAAATCCAACGGTGCATATGTTTAGCATGATGAGATACAGATGGAGCAGAATATGTTTAAATGTGAACTGACCCAACCATCCCCCATAATACAAGAAGTAAACGGTCAACATGAATCTGTATGTTGTATCCAAGCAGACATTGAGGATAAATATTATGCGATGCGATGTTCTTTTAGTTTTGGTAACGATGTTGTTGACTTCATCCCATTCAAACGGTAATATTCTAAAGCGTGCGCCCAAGTTTATGATCCTTTTCAAAAGATTTGACCAAGCCACCTCTGCTGCAACCGGATTTTGCTTCCTCGAATTATTCCATCCACAAATAAGGTTCATTTTGTAGTTTGGTTATTTTGCTTGCGTTGAAAATTGTGAAGTATTCTCGTCAGCCGACATGACGTGTGCCAGTTCTGGCACACGTATTGCAACTAATGTCTGCCACCAATGTCCGTTCTGGGTAAAAGTGAAAAGCGCGACAAAATATTTGCAGACCAGACTTGTGCACTCAAAGTGCTCGATTGATTTAAACTTTAAAAATCGACAATGCCTTCTCTAGTTTAGTCCATAAGTCGTTGAAGGATTGGCTGAATTTGGGAACTCAAAGCTCATTTATTTTTTAAAATGTTTGTCCTTCAATATATAGTTGCATGACCATAACTGCAATGTCGAAATTCTATCTTTATAAATATTTCCGACCAGGCACTTTGAACTGTCCGACCAGGCATTAAGTAAGGTAAGCTGCGCTAAGTATTCCCACTTTTGTGCTTGGGCGATTCGTATTATTTGAAAGTATCAATTTGGACTCATCAAGTGTGCGATCTTCCTCAATTTTTTTTTAAATTTTTGACCTCTCCTACCCTCAGTAAAACAATAATTTTATGTAACCATGGGAACGAGGTCCAAAAAATAAGATGCGGGCTAATTATTCCCACCCCCTGGGCAAATTATTCCATACCCCGGGCGAATTTTTCGCACAGTATGTAAACAGTTGTATTTTGACATTAGCCGGCAGCAATGGGAAAAATTGCACGGTTCCTTAGAACCGTTTATTTGAATTTCGGGCCAAAATTTTGTAAATCTGGGCTTAATCACGTGACGACAGAGATAAATTAGCCCAAATGTCGTGGGAATAATTAGCTCGTTCATTCATTTTATCAAAAACTTGGATAATTTTATCAATATTATGAAAATAGTTAAAATCCGATTACAAAAAGTAAGTTTGTAGCAAATAAGTAAGTAAGCTTTACGAAGAATTGTAGATATCAAGAAAAAAATGGTTGTGTCGTCACATGGTGCAGAATTTTCACAATTCCTTAGCTCCAGAAGTGACGAAATTGTTGACCGGGAGTCGATGGTCACCCAAAATTTCAGAAAATGTTGTTCTGATTTTGTGTGATTTTGATGAGTTGAAAAACTGGCGGGCCAACATTTGCCGGTTATGCACGTGGATATTCCGCATCGCTCACAATTCTTTATTTCATTATGACATTGGGGAAATGAGCAAAGGTTTTTACAAAAAGTGGAAATAATTAGCGAGGTGGGAATGTTTAGCCCTGCTTAGCCTATTGATACGAGTGCAATTGGTAGCCCGTCCGGACCAGTGGCGTAACCAGCTATAGGCCGACTAGGCACAGGCCTAGAGCGAATTTTTGGCCTAAGGCCTGTTCCAACCGCTTAACCAACAAAATGGCACAAAAACTTATAAAGTTCTTATTAGTTACACGAATTGTTTAGTTCCCTATGCTTTCTAATACGAAATTCACGAATTTAAGCTACAATGCTCATGTTTTCTTCTCGCTTCGCGCGAATGGTTAACAAATAGTAAAAAAAATTCGGCGCGCTTCGCGCGCATGAGGCCTTCGTAAATTATATGTGCCTATAGCAAAAAAAATCCTAGTTACGCCACTGGTCCGCACACAAATGTTGCGGTTAACTCCTGCTCCATTTTTATTTATTCACGCTCCGAGTTTATTTTTAAAGTATTTGTCATAAATATTTAATTGTATGGTCGGAACTCCAATGTTGAAATTCTCTCTTTATAAATATTTGATAAATGTTTTCGCCCAGGTACTTATATTTATTAACATTGGTCAGGCCATGGATATCAGCACCGCTTTAAATAGCAATGCATAAGACAATTGTTCATAAATATTTAATAAGAAACACAAGTTTTCAATCACTCGGCAGCTTCTGGGAAACCGCCTTCTTTTCGACGAAAGGGAGGTGACCTTCTAAAACGACACCAACTATTATTCAAAATCAGTAACACGGAAATCTTTACCAATATTGTTAGGAAGTTAGTTTATTTTTCAAACATTATAAAGCGTTTCTTAAATCCTTTCAAATTAGCCCAACGTCTCATACAGCTGAAAGAATAAACGTATCAATAATGTATCTTTTATACTGGCACTTTCGTACTTTTCTATACAAGTTGTTAGTTAACACACCTATAAAGAAAAAAATATGTTGACTTGATTATGTAATATTGTTAAAATTATTTTTTTCTTTATAGGTGTGATTGTGGTTGTCGATCTCAGAACACTGTCTTGTAAATTGAATTACAATTACAACATATGAGTTTAATTTTTATTAAATTAAGTACACGGAGACTGCTTTTGCCGTTATATATGATTTACTCCATTTTGTGAACTCTAATAACTTTTGTGTTGACGAAACAGGCGGTACCCGAAGGGCATATGATAAATGGTCGGCCACTCCGCGTCTACCCCTCTTCTCGGATTGAATTCTCCGTTTTTATTTTAACATTGCCAAGATAGACTGGTGTGCTTAGACGTTCAGGTTCAGCACAAATACATATTTGATATAATTATAAATTCGAAAGAAAACAATTAAAGTTGCCTAGCAATCCAGAGATGTCAAATTTTCTGGCGTTCAGTCTTTTCATCAATGGTTAAGTTTGTGTAACGTCAAACAGCAAACGTTCCTGATTTCAACAGTTTTTGATATTTTATTTTGAATAATTCGAAGAAATTCATAAATTGGAAAAGAATTACTCAACGTGCACTACGAATGATAATCAATTTTCTGATTTTTAATAATCGTATATTAGTTACACTTTGTAATTTCCAAATAATACCATTTAATGTGCCCTGTGCTCAAACATTGTACCATTCCGGATCAACTTTACCACTCCTAACCCTACCAACCATCTCATCTTTTTAGGGGACGTAATCCTGTACTACCACAAGCACACCGCAGCTGCCTTTTGTTAACCTGCAACCTAGGTTTTCTATGACTTTTGAACTATTAAAGCATATTCTAAAAAAAGTGACTTTTCTTTTCAAAAGGATGAAAACGTGTTTGGAGAAAGAGTCACTTTTTTTGAGAATATGTTTTAGTAGTTCAAAAGTCATAGAAAATCTAGGTTGCAGGTCAACAAAAGGCAGCTGCGGTGTGAAAAGATGAGAAGGTCGGTAGGGTTAGGAGTGGCAAAGTTGATGCAGGATGGTACAATGTTTGTGCACGGGGCACATTATTGAATAATACGAGAAATACATACAAAGAAGAACTGACATTATGATCCGTACTATTAAGTATTCCAACCATGACCAAGTGACATAATTTGAACATCAGACTTAGTTAGTCTTGAAGAGATGTTCAGAAATTAAAAGTATTAGATTATTAAAATAAATGAAGAGAGCGCTACAATTTCGACAAAACCTAGCCAGACCGCGTAGACTTTTAATATTATATATTCAATGCATAAATCCGGTCAGTTGGTCAGTTCAATCTAATTTAAACGCTCTTCACCGACAAATGTTTAGCGTGCTTACAAAAAAATATATTCAAATATAAGGTTAAGAGTCAAATGCCGGATACGGTAAATAACGTCTTATCGTGCAACATTACTCAAGCAATTCGTTTTGAATCGGCATTGACTGTCCTGGAGCAAACAGCCGAACTAATGAGAAGTTGTCACATCTGAGAACATTCAAACAAACATTTCATTTATAATGTAGCTGACGCCACATAATTATAAATCTCATTCAACAAATAAGAGTCAATACTAGAACCAAAATAAGAAACTGGTCAGCCGATGAACTCTTAGTTAAAATTTTAAAATTATTGTCCAGAGTATGTAGTTACGAAAGTTGACGAGATCAGTCCGTATAATCATATGTACGACATAGCTTGGGAAATATTTGAATTTGACAATGATTGAATGTTTAATTTAATCTGACGGTTAAACTGGATACGACTGGTGGTGTGTATGACAATTAATACAGATCAAAGGGAAAAAAGTATTGTCAGCAAGCAAAAGAAATTGCAGACAAAGACTTTGTGCATGATAAAAAAATGTGTAATTATGTAATCTGCTAACTGCACGTCAGGAAAACCCGTTTTACCTTATTATTCAACCGCGTAGTGTTATGGATATTGGCAACAATGTGAACATGTTATGATAATTTGTAAGTCTTCGATTTATAAAAATTGTAACTCATATTATATATCAGCAACACTTTAAATAAACTCATTGAATTCAATTGAATTGAATTACTGGACAATTCAGCCAATTTTAACTTTTACGTGAGACGTTTGACAAAATAAAAAAAGAAGAAAGTCTGATAAGAAATGAACATTCAATATAATTCGAACAGACCAGATAGGGTTCGGATTTAACAATTAGCGTACCATTTTAAATAACTTCCGAAGAAGTCAATAATAACTTAAAGTCGTCGAAAACATGGTAAACTCAGTTAAATCCTTCAATATGTCATGGCAATTAAATTTAATAAAATAACTGGAGAAGGGTAGATGAGTTTGTTTTAGCTCACCACAAGAAAATTGCTTTGTATCTGGAATGCAATGAGATTAATCGTAAGTGAAGTGTTCCAAATGACTGTGAGATTGAATAAGTCGAACCCTGACGGAAACCCACATTGAAACTAGCTCTTCACAAATGTGGATTTCGATCTTCGATTTGTCAAGGATGAGCTTGTACAAGTCCTGTTATGGGTAGGGGTTAATTGTATATTATTTTTTATTATTTAAGACCGGAAGTGGTGGATTGAAAATTACTTCCATTGTTATTGAGCTGCTTTTATTTCTGCAGATTCTCTTCTGAAAAATATGACCTCCTACTTCTTATCTGATCAACAGTCACTGGCAGTGAAAAATCCAAAGTAATTGATTAAACTCAGTATCTCAGGGGACTTCTACTGGGTAATGACGTGAATTCGAGGTCAAGCCAGCAGTACCACCGCATACAAAATATTACGCCGTCGGGTTCAAAAGTGGGTTCGTAGGCATACAACTCATCTGCAGTGATAATGCAAAGGACGTGGACGGTCCTGCTGCGAACATCTGACTCTACGTGAATTCAAAACTGATGATGGGTGACTTATCCAATCTTTGATGGCATACTTGCGTAGAAATATTTAAATGATTCAATCAGACAACAAAGATGCAAAAAAAATAAATCAATCATTCCGCAGCATTCCATCCAGGTACTCAATGGGCAACTAACAAATATTCAATTTTAACCAAAGATAGATTGTATACATGAAAAAACTAAAAACTACAAGCTAAGATTACGGTATGAAATGGGTTGAAATTTGAGAGGAAATTTCCTTCCAAATTTCAATCCAAATACTATTGCAGTGTGCAGTCCGCCCATGTTTTCATTGAATACTTCAAACGCCTACCGAGGAGCTTCCGGTCCGATGTGTGAATTACAATGCCAACAATACAATGCCCTTTCCTAGAAACCCAAAAATTTGTATGTATTCCGTTGTGCAAAGGTGTACACGACAGTCATGACATTTGTGTGTTTATGTCAATAGATGAAGTATCGATAGCGAAGTGAGATTTTTTATTTCTCCAACCTTGTTCGTCTCCAGCATTTGCCGCTGATAGTCAGAGTCCTCGAACTCGTTAGCTAAATCTCTCACACAACAAGATATGGTGGAATGTTACCCATGACTTATCGCCAGGGTATCCAGGGAGCTATTCCCCTTCATGTAGCGGTGCTGAGGAGCGCTTAAGCAATAGTATGTATCAATTTATCCATGTAATAAGTATTAATACATAGAATGGTTATTTAATAACATTTATTAGCAATGAGTGCAGTCATAGACAGGATATTTATTCCCATGCAATAAATGCGTGGATTTTCATTTTCACTATCACACATATTGTCATCATCGTTCAGGATACTTACTTCCGCACATAACCTCAACTCATGATTTCTAAGTGAATTAGGCGATTGGTTTTGATTCACGCAGAACTAAAAAATGTAAAATATCTATTGGTTTTTAGCATTGGAATTCAGACGGAAGGCCAATACCGGGAATTGGTTTGGCAAAGTAGTTGAATACAATAAAAATAGAACCAGACACTATTCAGCAAACTGCAAGGTGAAATGAAGACAGAGGCATAAAGTTCGACATATTTCAGGCTCTCGCCATTTTCAATGTAACTCACAGCCGTAGTGAACGTCAAGCTAATTCAATTAGGTTACAAACCTAGCTGACTGCTTAGCAGTCATTTAAAACAAGAAAATACATACCAAGTGTTCCTGCCTATTGATATATTGTGATGACATAATGACATTCCACCGCGGTGCCACCGTTGAAAGTGGGAAGGGGGTACTGTCAATGTCGATTGATAGAAGTGCGGAGAACACGGAGGCGTTGTCGCTGTACGAAGACCGGAGTGTACTTAATCTTGAAAATGCACATAATAATGAGACGACACGACTCCGCGGTTTCTCTACAAACACCAGATCTCACGAACGTTAATTTAACCCCACATGTATTAGGACATTATCTCCGTCATAAGCTTCAGTTTAACTAACATTCTTTCTTTCCAATCAGCAAATGGCTCACCTTTGTATGTACTTCTGTGACCGAGTATTGTGTTGCGAACATAACAATATTACTTCAGCGCGAGCAAAGTTTTATTTGTGTAGTAAGACATTCGTTGAAGTACTCGAAGACTTGCAGGTTTTTGAAAGAACCCAGTCGAACCAATTTGGAATCTGTGCAGTCGGCAGGACCGCATGTACTTCATCATTAACTTGTAATCACGTCTATCCATATTCTGACCATTTCGTCTCCAACTATTTACAAAACTCTTGGCCGCACTGTACACTCCACCGTATTCAATGTACATTAAGAACACGGCGAAAGTGCACAGGCTTATAGCAAAGATAAAGATAAGTAATGCTGGAATTGCCATGTCTTGTCTGAGACGAATAATAGAGCAGACTGAAATCACAACTGCTGCAAGTAATATGTTGATCAAGTACAACATAATATCTCTTGACATTATATTCGCCAGACCTACAAGTAGTTGAAGACACCTGTACATGTAAACTGCACTTGATGGCGCGCGGATGACGTCACTCGTAAGTTTACTCCGCTTGTTGGGTCTGAAATTTATCAGTAAATATTAAATATGCAAGCTGGGATTACAGAAATACATGGTACGTTAAAACTTTAGCAGCAATTCTTGGCGTTTCGGATGTGGGAGAAAACAGAAGAATCGTATGAAATCTGTCCCGCCTCATAGCGTTGCGCTATTTGAATATCTCAACTCAAATTGAAACCCGGATTTTACAAGTTTAGATTGCGATTCGTTTACCTTGTTTCATTGGTAAGAAAGTTCACAGACGACACTGTGCTGATGACAAGATTCAAGAACATCAAGGATACGAGATGCAGCGCAAAATAAAAGATAAACAACCATATCCCACCCACAAATAGTACAAATGAATTGTAAGCGTTGTTTTCAGCACCGTCCAGAAACACGGAAGAGACCCAGTCAGGAGACCTCGGATCGTACAAATAGAGTCCCAGGATATTCAATGGTTGACATAGCAGGACAAATGTGACAAGTTTCATCATATCATCTGCTTTCGGGTCCACAGAACTCAAGTTGCCCAGCATGTATTTCCTAAAATAATAGACGTCATACGTTATTAATTTGTATCCGATTTACTTTAGGCACGACATACATTCCTTGGCTTTTCCCGTATATTGCAGGTTAGGTTGCAATTACCTGGAAATGTAACGTAGTACCAGAGAGAAAGATTATCAACACAATCGTTTACGTTTATCGCAAAATCGTAACACCAATTATTGATATTTTCATATTGAGTGCGAAACTAAACATTTTTACACTCTTTGAAGTCAATAGGGGGTAAAAAAAACCCATAAAGATAGGAATTTTAAAGTTCAGGAAAACTTATTTTTGAGCTTAAGGTTTTATAATGATGATAAAATCGTTCTGCGTACCTTGAACGTAGTCAGCAAACGTAAAGAACTGGTTACAATATTCATGGATTTCTGCACGGTTCAACAAAATCATGACATCAATCAAGATCAGCATAAGTACGGCCGCGATAAGGAGAGCCAGTCGAAGAATAATCTCTACATGAGCTTGACTTGTAATGAGGAATTTCAACGAATGAACTAAAAGGGAAAAGTATACTAAAGTAAAGAATACCCAACAGTACCACGTGTATAATATTGCTGCACTTGGGTTCTTAAACCTATGTTTTTCGTCATCCCACCGGTAAGGGACCAGTCTAAATAGACATGCAGATTTGAAAGAATATCTGAGAATTTTTAGAGTGACGCGATTTATCATGTTAAAAGTTGTCGGATCAAAAGAATTTGTAAACCAACTGAACGATTTGAACAGAACGGTGAGCTAAGTTGACATTGTCTGATTCGAGTGGTGTGCTATTTTATATATAATGCATAGCGTTCATGAATAAATCTATATTTATTCCCTTTACGCCACGCTACCGCCTTTCGGAATAAGCTAGTAGATACTGACATAGAGAGTAGAATAAAACTACAAATAATTGAAAGTAATTGTACTTTCAGTGAAGAGAGGGTGCTTCACAGAATTCTGTTTCCACGTTAACAAAAATTGTGTGTTTGTTGTTCGACTTTTGTACAGTGCCGTTACAGCTTACTTTCACATTCCGGTCACACCATGAGGATTGATTTTTACGAGGCGATATGCTAAACGTTATGATAAGTATATGCGTTGCCAAGAGCAACACCGAAATAACGCACATGTATTACAACACACACCACCGATTTTTCCCAATTAGTACTTTCGTACCGAATATCACACACGCAAATATTTATGATCTAGCCGTTCGTTATAGGACAGGTATGGTGTTCCTACTTCTACTCTTAATCGACAAATACACGTGGCTGTAGTTACATTAGTTAATACTATACGTCATATTTCAATTAAGCGACTAACGCATTGCTAATACAGCATCAAAGTAGGAAAGAATCACTACAGTACAATGATTAAGTAACCACCCTACATTCCCCAAAGGAAGAAATTTTTTATGATGATACGTATTTTATAGAGTATTAAACTAGGAGTACATTGGCGACATTAATAAAGTAGTGTGTCGTGTTAGTTGAAGGACTGAAGTCCAGCCTACCCTATGTCTGCTCGCCATAATGCCATTAATAAGAACACAGCTTGGAATAATTTAAGAAATAAAAGCTCGTGTTTAATGTTTTCCTTTATTTATATCCAAGTTTATTTTTGTCCTTGCAGGGGTCGGGTGACGTGGCAACTATTCTGGCCATGATTGGCGTGAAAACGTTGTACTACTTGCAACAGCTGACGTGGCAATTGATAATGTTCAGAATCATGTATGGTGCATGTATGCTCAAACGATATGATAACCTTGATGAGAAAGAGAGACAACTTGAGGCGTGAGCTACTTTTTAACCCTAATGATGAGAAAGAAAAGTCCCTAAACGATATGAATCGTTTAGTGAAGAAAATGATATTCGATGATACCAGAAATGCGATTAACTTGTCAATTGAGAAGAAAGGATTTTGGCCGGAAATTACAACGCTGATACAAACCAAGTCTAGTACAAAAAAGAAACGAGATGCGTTAGAGTACAATGCGGACGACTTCAGTTTTCAGTCAATCAGTTTTTCTCATCCGTCTGCATACCGCCGTGTTTCGACTCAGCACTGGACACATGTACATCGGTAACTGCGGGCCTTGCCGATGACTTGTTTCGTGTAGCGAAGATTTCAGCGGCCGACTTAATGGTGGCATGGAGAAAAATGAAAAATAAAAACAATAATTTAACTGACACAACTGATTTGTCAATGAGTGTCATTGCTCGGGTAATTTTTTATCCGGATTTTCAAAAATATTTAGTGTCATTATTTAACTTTATGATTAGAAATAACAAGATGCCTAACATGTTAAAAAGTAGTATTGTAATACCATTGTTAAAAAAGCCGAACCTGGAGCAAAATGATTTTAACAATTACAGGCCGAAGTCAGTGACCGATCATCTTAACAACATGAATTTTTTCTCGAAGTATCAGTTTGGGTTTAGGCCAAGGCATGGCACTGACCATGCAATCTTATATATTTTTAATTTTGCGCTAACAGCAATTGAGTCAGGAAAGGTATGCATTTTAG
>JAQFYE010001620.1:0-21814 GCA_034694305.1 Protaphorura glebata | reverse complement strand
TATGAATTAGGCTCTGTATTGACGAATATCTCTTGCAGTTCTCTGGTTTGAATTAAACGTCTAAATAAATAAAATAATAAAATAAACCAGCCCGCGCTATGCAATAATAAAAACACCTTAGGTGCAATTGTGAGAATGAGCTCTCCCAACAGTGATTGACCCCAAAGTTGGCACAGAGTTACTCCTTGTCGTTCTAAACAATGTCTTAATGAGAATCAAATCGATAAAAATTCCGAGGTCACCGCTAGGGGTCGCTAAAATTTAACATGGACACCATGTTCGAATGACCTCAAAGCAAAGGAGAAGCAATGTGCAAAGTTTGAGACCGTTCGGATCTGGTGCTAAACTTAGGCCACCCCTAGCGAAACCATGACATCTTTATCGACTTGATACCTATTCAAACACTGTTCAGTAGTAGGTCAAGGAGTAGCGGTGTACAAAATTTGGAGACAATCGCTCTTATGAGAGTCCTTCTAGCCTTGCCTCTATGTTGTTGTTTTCCTTGATACGCGCTGCGCCCATCACAGCGGCTTGGGAGATAGCTCATAAGAAACGAAATTAAATTTTGAAGAAAACGTCTATCTCACATTTTGAATTGTAATACTAGTAAAGTAATTACACCGTATAGACACTTGGTTTTGGCCCACCCTGTATATGAATCTGATCCTTGAAAAGCACAGGATTCTAATGAAACGAATAAGAGTCAAACATCAGCGTGTTATTCGACGCGTATTATCATTTAGTCCAGGAAGGTACTCTAGTAGTAGGGAAGACTCCAAAGACAACGCAACTTACCCCGATAGTAAGGATAATTTTTAAATCTTGCGGTGTTTACCCCACAAGTCGGACTCTCCATTCTCCGTTGGCGCGCTTCGTTCGGGGTTCAACTTTATTTTCATTTCGTTTTCTTTTGTCCGTTATTTGTGATTTTTGTGTTTTGTCAACAAACGAAAAACGATGAGTAATTAAATTAATTACTAGTCTAGTGCTATAAAACTGTACAGAACTGATTGTGTTACATTCAAATACACCACACCACTGAAAGCAATGAACGGAAATGGAAACGGTCATGGGAATCTGAATCTGAATGGGAATGGGAATGGGAATTTCTCACATAATTGGTCAACTGCGTCAACGAGTTCATTTTCCGGAGGTCAAGGTCAACAGGGGAAATATGTTATCCGGTTGACAAATTTAGAAGAAGAAAATGTTGAGCTCAAATCTAGAGTTGCAGATCTGGAAAGATGGAAAGAACGGATGGAGGCTTGGATGGAGGACCAATTTGGTAATTCAATTCAATAAACAATAAAGCTGTTCATTTAATTGGTAGGAGTAAGGCAGTGGGCGCGTGGTGGAACCTACCATTGTAACCTAATGTAACCTACCATTGTAACCTACCATTGTAACCTACCATTGTAACCTACCATTGTAAATGCTTCCCACCCATCTTCTGCCATATAATATATATCCTTCAAAGTCAGGTTAGGTTAGGTCAAAATTAGTCAGACGGGATTGCCCCGGAAAGACGAGATTAGCCGGGGTAGGTCAGACGGGATTGCCGCGAAAAGACGAGATTAGCCGGGGCAGGTCAGAAGGATTTGCCTCGAAAAGACGAGATTAGCCAGGGCAGGTCAGAAGGATTTGCCGCGAAAAGACGATATATAGTCTTTAATGCTCACTTGTTCATTGGTGACTGCTATACAGCAAAATTTTGAAGTATAGCAGTTTTGTAAATTTTATTTGCTATGATTTTTCCTATTTGAAGTTCAGAATTTTGAATTTTATAATTGTTCGCATTTAAACTGCAGAATTGTACATTCTTAATAAAAATTTCAGGATTCCACTAGAGGCAGAAGTGAAAAAATTTAAAGTTTTGATTACATGTTTATTGTTTGAGAGTTTGACCATTTAGACTCGGAAACATTCGAAATTGTACGTAATTTCATAATTGTGCATTATGCCTACTTCATAAGAATTTCATAATGATTACGCACAAGGCACAACGTACTGCAACTTTATAATTAATTAAATGTACGTACTTTACCTCAATCCAGAAATTCTAGATTGACGTGTAATTAAACCTTTGAAATTTCTAATTACATAGGTAATCAAGCATGGTGATCGTCGAGTCGTAGAATTCTGAATTTCACAATTGTCGAAATAATTCTGCTTAATTTATCTTCATAATTGTGTAATTGTGAAGATTTCGATATTCCATAGTTATAATGAATAGCGATCATAACTTTGCTTCGGCCACTCAGCCACTCAAATCTTGACCGAGCACGACCGTACGAGTAACTGTAGGTCAGATTATTTTATCCTCAGGAAAGGCTCTCCTCGTCAGAAACTCTAAATGAGGAAAATAATATATCCTAAAAGCACTTGGCGAACGAACCACACTTTATACGACAAAGATGTTCCAAAGTAATTAGTCATCTCTACTCTCTACCAGTAGTTGAGTATTATTGACATTTTTCTTTTGAAGTCCTTTAAAATTAGGGTGGTTTTATGGGTGTACATGAAATATGTAATCAATGCAAGAAAATTCTATTGAATTTAAAATTATGGTTGTTGGGCTCTCGGATTCTCCACAGTGAAAATCGAAATTTGGATGTCCATAACAACGTTATCTTTAAAATACCCGTCACGTGAATCTTCAGTTTCAATTTTCAAACCAAATTTGATTTCAGGTGTACCAATGAATGGTGAATTTGACGACGGGTCGGTGACCTCGGAAGAAACTGTATCTGTTGTACAGAATAATTCATCACAGAATGGTTCAAGCCCACCGAATATAAGGATAATAAAGGTTGAGTCATTCAGTCCACAGAAAAATTCAGGTCATTCGGAAAGTTTGGAATTCGCTGAGACGGTGAATAGACAAGATCAACAAAATACGAATGAGGATGACTCTTACCCGTCAGATTCGGAATCGAACTCGGAAATGCCAATTCCAGCAGCTCCGAATCAGAATGCACCAGTTTCGGACTTCAAACCCCTGACCGAAAATCGGGTTTCGGTCGAAGGTATTTAACATATTATCATTTTGCTTGTGTAAGAAAAATTATTCTTGCGACATAATCGTTAAGTGAGTCAGCAACTACTCAATTGTTAATAAGAAAGTTTAACCCCCGAGGCGGAGGTCTAATTATGATGATGATCTAATAATATTATGTTAAAGGGGAGCGCTAAATCAGCACGGGTACAACGTATAAAAAATTTCATTTTTAAATCGAAAATAATCTAAGAAATCATGGGCATTTTTTGGTCGGTACTGTCGGCTTCCCCGTTAATATATTGTACTTTATTTGAATTATTTGGTTTTTCAGCTAGTACTTCCGGTCGTCCAATATCCAAGAAGCGTCCAGAACCGGAGTCGGCGGTCAAACCATCCGATCCGTCAGTTTCTGTTCCTTCCGGAACAGGAGGTGAAGACGACGATCCTTGTGACGTGTGTGCATCACCCGATCCTGAAGATAACAATGAAATGCTTTATTGTGACGGGGATGGATGTAAAGTTTGTGTACATCAAGCGTGCTACGGAATTTCTAAACTCCCTGACAAGGGTGAGAGTTGGAAATGTCGAACATGTTCAGAAGGAATTGCCGCAGGAACACAACCGTGTTTATTTTGTCCTAAACTCGGCGGTGCAATGACACGTTGCAAGTCTCCATCAAATAGGCAATGGGCTCACGTGTCATGCGCTTGGTGGATTCCTGAAATTTCTTTTGGCGATCCAACACTCATGGAACCAGTAATTAATATTCCCGAAATTCCTCTAAGTCGTTGGAAACTTATTTGTAAACTATGTAAGATCAAAAAAGGAGCACCTATTCAATGTTACTACAAAAAATGTGCTTTTGCCTTCCATGTCACGTGCGCCCACAAGAATGGATTGAAAATGAGTATGTATGACGAGGATGTGACTTCAGAGACGAATGGCGTTCCTAACCCAAATACTCTCCAAATGAGGGCTTTCTGCAAAACTCATACGAATACGAACTGTGAAACTCCATCTCCATCTCCGAAGCGTCGACGTATTGACACGCCCACGTCACGGTCCAAGTAATTGTTGAGCTCAAGAACGTAACCGTACCGTAATTTTTGAATTTTTTAGCAAAATTAGTGTTAAAGTTCAGAAATTCAGAAAAAAAACATGTGTTACGGTTACGATGTTAGATACGATATTTTGAGAAGAATTCGTGTTACACACAGATTATTGTACTCAGCCTCAGAGTATGTTGTTACCTCGCAGCAGGGCATGTTTGCGTCTAGGACACAGTACACATCTTATGAGAAATTAATTGGATTTGACTTGTTTCTTTATATGGCACATTTTGTAAATTTTGTTCCCCTGAACATGAACAAAGTTAGTGAATCCTCTATTGAAAAGTTGTCTCCGATCTCCGATGACCCCCAAAAGACAAGATACTTTTGTTGATCTGTTGACCACGTGGTCAAATAATTCCACAGAGACTATCGGACTCTTCCGAGTTTATCAGGGTTATCCACTTGAAATATTCCCTGAAGACTCTTGTCTCCTTGCACCATATAATCACAATAACCATCATTTTTCCTTGACTTTTGAGAGTCGCGTTCAGTTCGTCACAAATTCTGCCTATGGGATCAATATGTGCACCAATTTAATAAGAATTCAACGAAATCAATCAGAATCAATTATTTCTCATAAGGTGTGAAGTCTGAAGTGCAATGCACAAT
Source organism: Protaphorura glebata (assembly GCA_034694305.1). Classification (NCBI taxonomy): domain Eukaryota; kingdom Metazoa; phylum Arthropoda; class Collembola; order Poduromorpha; family Onychiuridae; genus Protaphorura; species Protaphorura glebata. Next base: position 17,095 of record JAQFYE010001620.1, on the reverse strand, counting down.
ATCAATATCAATAAAAAAAATTCCGGTAAACAGTGGCTTCCGGAAATTCGAATCACCTTAAAACGTTTATGACTGATGTTATTTAATTCTAATAAATTTCATTGTACTGAGAGTGGAAAATTGTACTAAGAGTAGGTCGAAGGTGGCGGTTAGCAAGAACATTAAGATACACGTAGTGCTTGTAGGGAGTACTTAGTTCATGTTTATAATTCAATTTTGCATCACCATTGACTAAGGAAATTGTGTGGGCACTGTCTGTGCGTTTTAATTTTGAATGAAAACAACGCTAAGAGATACGCCAACGAACGAATGTTTTTGAATTATGCTCACCAAACTTCCAATTCATTTTAATACATCAAAATTCTCGTAAAATGACATGCGTATCACAAAATTACATAGACCTATTGTGATAAGGTCAAACTCAAACTATATTATGTTAGATATATAGTTAATTGCTTTTATTATGGCTAAGAATCAGCTTTCGCTGTTTTCAACATCCGGATGGATCCAGCGGTACACACTCGTACTCGTAGCTTTATTAATTTTGGTTGCACCTATCTTCCCTTCTTAATTAAATATGTGTTTTTAGGAAATTTCTAAAGTGTTGGGTTCCTAATTAAAGCAACAAATAAATCCAAATAGGTATTGTATTAATTTGAGGGGGAGTACGCGATTTTGTAGTGATTGAATACTGGTTAGAATTTTTTTTGTGAATCTGTACGTGTGTGGATTTAATTATGTACCTTCCTGTTTTTTGATATTAAATTAAGGATTCTCATGTAGCTACTTACTTAACTGTTTCATTTTTTTAATTGCAGTTTTTTTCAATAGTGTTGATCATCCGCAATACTTTAATGTTATAAAGTAGTTGCTAATTAATCACGGTTGTTTTAGTATTTATCGGGAATCTGGATATGGACTCTGGATTCGAAGTGTCTTGCCTTGTTCTACAAAATATATGATTTGAGAAATTGGATGCGAATTGGGACTAAATTCATATTACACCACTAAATATGTTATAATTCGGAATTTTTAGTCTTAAGGTTGATAATAATTAATTGCGATTGTTAGCATTATACTTTACATTCTACACTCATGAACAAATTTTTTTGTTACAGTATTAATATTATTCAATGGAAAGTAGTGTGGATTCTTAATTAATTTTGACCTTTCTAAATGCATGTTTATGTGTTCAAATAAATATTGTTTGAACTTTCAGTGCATTATCCTGTGTATTGTATTGTATTGTATTGTAGCATAGCAGAATTTTTATTTCCTGTGGCGATTTAAATTATTAAGAGGGACATTTTTTATAGGGTTGCCCCGAAATATTAGGTAATCGTTTTTTTTAGATTTCCAACCGAAAATTAATACGAGTAAACAGGGTGTTCGTTAATTTTTAGACCGAATACTGAATATTCGGTAAAGGATTTTTTTTAAAATACGGGCCAACAGTACTTTATTGATTGTGTTGGGAATTCAACATCTCTGAAATGTACGCTAGAGTTATTACGGAAGGTTAACTTTTTATCGTGCAATTTTGAAAAAGATTTTCTCAAGATATCTGTTTTTATGAATTTAGGGTGTAATGTCGTCGCGTCAGTTGTTTTTCATGACAAACGAAGATTCGATACAACGTGTTGGCTCAATCACCATTTATGATAGCCAATTTACTCAGACCAATGAGATTGTTGTTTGGGTGTTGAGCTAGCCGCATGTAACAAGATGAACCAAAATGCCTTTTTTGAACCACCCTGTATCCATATTTCCGGTTTTTAATCAATAGATAATAAGGGCACGGGTTACCTATTCTATTAAAACCAAGTTATTAATGGCTTCTATATTTAATTCAATTATTCAGAGACATTTGTTGACACAAAACCAACAACATAATTCCCAGCAATAAATTATAACACGATACCACAACAAAAAGCGACATTTTTACATTGATAATAATATTGTAATATTTTTGACACACCACTACCACACAAAGCACGATCCATGGATTAGTATGATTTTGGTTTCTGAAGTCCCTTAATTGATGGATATTATTCATTCATCATTCGTTAAACATTTGTTTCAGTGATAAGACCACACGCCACAAATCGAGAATTGTTAATGGTTCCATCCATCGCTGAGGTCACATTAACATAATAATATAAAGCTAATGTACGAGCTAATTAGAGGGTAATTAAATCGGTTATTTAAGCAGAGGTTGTCTGTCCTTCCTTTTTTTTAACTTCATTCTCGAATTCTCAAACTAGTATTCTAAGATTTTTCGGTCTCAACTCTCAAGAATAAAATGCAACTCTATTGTGTGGCAATTCTTGTGATGGCTACTGCTGCCGTTTGCAGTGCCGGGTATGTCACTAAACCAGTCCCGGGTAAGCACTACATTTTCCAATCCGTATCGACTGTATCCATACAACTTTAACTGTACTTGATTTAATTTTTAATTACTAAATTAATTAAAAATTAAATTAATAATGATTAATATTTAACCAGGGATTACGCACCGACCATGTGTGGAAAATGAGGTGTACAATGAATGTGGTACTGAATGTCAACCGAGCTGTGACCGTTTGGATGCCCAATGGGGATGCATTTCCACCTGTGCAGCTGGTTGTGAATGTCAACCTAACTTTGTCCGTAGAAGCCAAGAGAAGACTGCTGCTTGTGTTCCGATATCAAGTTGTTGATTTCTAAAAGGTCAATGTACACCAACTGGTGACTCTCGAGACTGCCGTGCTAAGTATCACAATTATTTATAAAGATAAGAAAACTAATTTGGAAAAAAATAAAAATAAAGAGTACTTCATCACTCTAAAAACCAAATCATAATAAAAATCGATTTTTTTTTATTTATAGCTAAGTCTATTTATTTGTTAAATTATTTCAACTCAGACCACTTCTTTCCAATATGGTGATCTATATTTTAGAGGCATGTAATTCAGAAAATGTAGTTTTGAAACGATTATTAAGCCAGAGCTCAAATATAATGGTCAGAATAGACAACATTTTTAACAAGGTCAATTCGATTCATGTTGGATTTTCGGCTAGTACAACAAGACAACCACTTATGACTACTTAGCAATATACAGTCAGTTCGTCACGATTCATTTAAGGTCACTTCCATTCATTTATGTGGAGGGTTCCAATCTCTCGAACATGACAATGTAATGGTCGACATGGTGAAAACGAGCTTTTTCTCCATAACAGGATTTTCTTTTATTTGAACCTTTTCTACACCTAATGAAAAGCATCTCAATTTCTAACTAATAAACAATACTGTACTCATTGATATACGCGATGAATGTCAATTAATGGGTTTATGCGAAATCCTGACACGAATTCGACATCCTTATATTCCGTAATAAAGAATCACTAATTTAATGGAACCCGCAAATTAGTAAGTAGAAGTCGAAGAGCCTAAAGTCACAAGACAATTTAATGAAATTAATTAGTCATGGTATTAAAAATAAAATGCTCTATGTATACTTAATTATATTCTAATTAACTTCCTAAATGACCAGAAATGATATGACATATTGGAAAATTGAATCAGAGGAATACGACACGGACCTTGCCACTGCTTTAATACTTGTTGGACATATAAAGATTTTAATACCCGCCGCGCTGTTAACTCTTGGAACGAATTCTGATTGTAGATTGTAATTTTTGTTATTCCGAAATTGCATCCAATTGAGAATAATAAAATGAACGAATTATTAATTGTGATGAAATGACAGAGTTTATTTACGCAATTAAATTTCTACTTATATAAACCTTAAATCACACGAGTGACTAAAAATGAATCTCTTCTGATAATTCTACATTTCTATTAAAATATTTCTTAACTTATAATCAAACATTATTTTCTTATTTCTAATTCTAATTAAGATGCGCGCGTCTGCCCTAACAAATAAAAAAAAGATGATAGACAAGTGTTAGTCCAAGCCAAATTATACTCGCGATATAAATCTTACGCTTACAATTGTTAGAGTTCAAAGTTTTGAAGAACTCCGCAAAAGCAAAAATTGAGTAAAGCTATTTAATCCTTATTAATAGTGATATTTTCCTTTCATTAAACCTCATTTCTTCGTGTGAAATCCGACTGACTCGAAAACAAACCCAGAGATCATATCATCAGGTGTCCTGAGCACAATTTTTACAGGTTTCTCGCCAGAGACAAGATTTCTATTTACTGTTAAAAATTTGTTACATCTAGCGCCAATCAGTGAGAAATCAAAGAATTTAACCTTTAAATTCCTGACCATATGACACTTGAAATGACAAATCCTGAATATTTCGGTCTAATCGGAGTTTTACATTAAAAGAGGTAGGCTACTTGCTTGTAAATCTAAATCTGTATAAGAATAGTGCGACAATAAGATCTTTTAAAATTATATTTGTAAATCTTAGCTTAGTACCGGAAAGATGCATAAATAACGCTAGATGCTTAAAATTAGAATCACAATATTAAACTATTAAATAGCTTGCTTAAAAAATCAATTCAATATTAAATAAAAATGAAAATTGGGGGGTTTTCACAAATCACAAGTCTGTGCTTTGGCTTTCTCCCGGGATAAAATAAGAACCGAATGAAAAATATTCTAATCCTATCTAAAAATTCAACTCTACCGACACAAATGAGATCAGTACAGTTTGTACCGTTCTTATTTTATCTGACGACTGCGACATTTGGTGCTTTTTCTGCCGCGATTGTATTCTTATTTCTAATTTGAATTAAGATGTATGTGTGTCTTACTTTATTGACTCTTTGATATTATGAAGTCGGTTCGAAATAAATATTTGGAAATATCGTCATCACGCACTGCTACATTCTTGAAATCCTTGAAACTGCAGGATGGTATAATTGCATCTTTAATTTCGTTACCATCTCTGAGCTGCTCGGACTTTATTATCGGCTGAACAGGAATGTTCCACTCCATACTCGTACCCTGCGAATCAGTAAAACAGAAAGAGTTTAGATAATTGGCTGTAAAGGCCTATCCGAAAAACTGTAGTGAAACTTATTTCAGTTTCACATCGGAATTTATTTCTACAAATTCACGAAGATCTCTGATAAGTGAATTCAAGTATACATCAGTTCGTAAAGATCAGAGTCCTTTCCTTTTCGTGGGATTTGTTCAACACATCAGATGGGAATATTGTATTCAAAGTAGGCAGGAAAGAATCTATTTTCGATCAACGCAGACAAAAAGGTGGCAAAATAATTTTCAGGCTTGGGTCAATTACTTTGAAAATGTAATTAATTACAAATTACAAATTACACCCTCACTTTTTAAAGTAATTGAATTACAATTACAAATTACACTAAATTTTGAAGTAATTAATTACAAAATACAAATTACAAGCGAAATTGCGAAAGTAATTAATTGCAATTACAATTGCGTAATTGTAATTGGATTTTCAATTACAATTACAATTACAATACAAATTACAATTTAAATACACTTTATTCGCGTTTATCAGCACTAAGAACACATCTTCGCTTTCACTATCCAAAACTTCGTTCAATCTTTACTAGTCAACAATTGTAATTGAGAAAAATGTAATTTCAATTAGAAATTACAATTACAATTACAAACATCTTCCAAATAATTAATTGCAATTACAAATTACGTAATTGTAATTGTATTTTGTAATTGAAATTACAATTACCAATGTAATTGACCCAAGTCTGATAATTCTATAAGTTGAAACATATTAAATCATATTGGCATTATCTTCAGAATCCCTTCATGCCACACTATTTAAGAGAAAGATATGATTTCAGCCGTCATGCACATTTTCCCGGGAAAGATTACGGAAGTACAGGTGGTACTATAATTCAAAATATATTTCGAAGGATTTTTACAACCCTAGCACGTACTCTATATAATGTATAAGGTCTACGGATTTATACGGAAGTAATAGTCAACTTGACAAGTGAGAATGCTGTTTATTTGATAAGACGAACTAGTCTGCTATTAAAAATTTGGAAGCTTACGGCATTTTTCTTTGGCGAAAATATTATTTTAACTTTGTAATTTCGAGCTTCGTCTTCTGTTCCTAGGCAAAATAATGTCCAATAAAAGATGTTGTCGTGTGCGTACAGTTGACCCAAGAAAGACTTGCGATCTAGTTCAATAAGACTATAAGGCCACCCAATATCTAAGAAATATTAAAAATATCCACTTTAGCATTACATCGCAAAACATTTCCGAACATCCAACGCCGTGAAGGAATGCATGGTCAGCTATTCCTGTAAACTATCTGTATACAGATACCAATAAGTACCAGAATGTAGCAATTGATTTAGCTAGTGAAAATAGAGAAGTGGTCAATCAACGTTTGTCGATATTTAAAAAAAACGGATTTCTCGCAGACGTCATATTTATCATATAGAATTATCAGACTTGGGTCAATTTCTTTAAAAATGTATTTAATTACAAATTACAGATTACACCCTCATTTCTGATTGAAATTTACAATTACGATTATACACAATTTCTGAAGAGTTTATTTTACAATTGCAAATTACAGCTGGGATTCTGAAGGCGCGAGAAAGGCGTGAAATTACAATTACCAATGTAATTGACCCAAGTCTAAGAATTATATAGAATAAACAAACTATGTTTTCTAATCCAGAGAAGTCAGACATGCACAGCTGATTCATTTGTACAAGGAGTAACCAGAAATTAAACATTTTAATTAAATTACCCAATTTAAGTTTTGAATGGTCTTCAACAACGGAAGTGTACGACAGATCACAGATCACAGAATTTGTTTTGACTGATTTGTGATTCACCAAGAAGTGCTCCGTTGCTTGAGATAGTTGTATGGTAAGTGAGCAATCATTCCCTTTTCCCGAACATTTGAACGATCTGCATGGATAAAATTTTTCATAATGCAATAAGTATAAATTGTAATATAAATTAAGCTAATCCATAACATATGAACTGTCAGTCAATAATATTTCTTTTTAATTATTGTACGTCGTCGGACATGGAATTAATCTTGTGCTTGTCCTTGTTCATTGTTTGCATCACATTCCAGACACGCGTAATATCTAGTGCTCCAACCGTTTCGTATCGTTTCGTTTCTTGGTGGAAACAGAAACGAAACGGCTTCTGAAAAAGAGAAACGGAAACGAAACGAAATTTTAACATTAGGCTTATGGACCGTTTTCGTTTCGTTTCCGTTTCGTTTCGTTTCTAGGTGGAAACGGAAACGAAACGGACTGGACCGTTTCCAAAAAAGTGGAAACGGAAACGGTTGGAGCACTGGTAATATCGTACGTCACGCCTGGAATGATAGTGATAAAATGTACCAACAACGGAGAACGGAAGAACATTCTCATTATTACAATTACGAGGGCTCACATCCAGCACACACAAGGAGATTTAGTGTATCGAATCTCACTTGTAATTATTTATTAAATTGTCCATTTGTAAAGAAACAGATACGGTGTCCTGAACGAACTATCTAATTTTACATTGGTATAATGAGTAGTACGGGAAATCTAAAAAACGTAGTTCTATATACAATTCTGAATACTTATGACACAAGAGTCTGGCTCCCAACTCATAAAATTTATTTGATTTGAGATTCCAGATACTATTCTCCGTGTGCGTTTAAATTTTGCTAACCAAAATTATTATGGACTGGCCATTTCGAACATATTGAAAGAATTGCGGTGCAGTCGGAGATGGAGAAGGAATTCAGGATTTGTGTTTTGTTGATTTGTGATTTTAAACGATCCAATATCTGGACTAACTCTTTTAGCAGGTGACATTTGGAATTTACTTACCTATATTGACAATTTTCAATGTGATCGTCCAACACTTCAACAGTTCCCTTAAACGGACAACCTTCATCTTCGTAGGCACAACTGTTCGACGAAGTCAAAACCAATTCTTCGACCAAAAAATTTCTTGTGTCTGCTGACATCCGGGATTTGCATAATGGACACTTGTTTAACTTCGTCTTACAGACATTGCAAAAACTATGACCGGTAATGCACTGGTATATTGGGGGGATTAGGACTTCACAACAAACCGGGCATTCAACGATACTCCGGAAAGAATTTGGACCACTGGAATGGAATAAATGAAAGAAGAATTAATTCATCAATTTTAATTGGGTGTAATCAATTGAAATACATATAACAGATAAATAATCCAGTCGGTCCCTCATAAAGAGAAAACAAACAAGCAAAGTAACGGTTATGAGCCATAACCGTGCTCGACCCTTGCATCAGACATGGGTGTCAAAATTGATTGTCATAAGAAATACACAACAATCGAAGCACCCTCTCTACAGCCTTATCTCCAAGACTAGAAAAAGAGCTGGGAGCTGAGTGTATGCCTTTTCCAGATATTTTTATGCCGACTCTAACGAGCATCCGTATTTGGAAATCAGATTTATACATTAGGGTAACATTATTTTGAAAGATGTAGTTTCTGATAAAAATTGAAAATGTCAGCAATCCACCTTCAACATGAATTTCAAAATAAAAAATTGCCAGAGCTTCTCTTCAATTGCGATGAACAGGAAAATTTCTAAGAAATTCGACCAAATTTTGTGCTGAAATTACTGGCATTTTTACTAGGGTGACCATAATTTCTCAGGCCCAAAGCAGTATCCAATTTTGAAATAGGGGGGTCAAAATCGATATTTTACCAAAAACTCCAAAAAGGGGGGGTCAAAAGTGAAAAAATGACCATTTTTTGAAACTCGAAAGCAGTATAGTACTGCCGAAAGCAGTACCTCTGGTCACCCTATTTTTACTCCCACAAGATTTTGACCAGAAAACTACCTAATTATTTTCTAGTTTTCCCAGAACCGTTACACAAATCGGGATGACAGAAATGACCAGTTCTTTCCTTAATTTGTTCAGAAAATCCATGCGGATCTTTCATTTTTTCTCCTACTTCGATGTTATTACTTATTACATGTATGGACTCGGCGTTAGTAAAGCGGATATAAAACAAAAAATTACTTACTTTCCAGCCATTTTGTAAAATTTTCAGCTTTCTAGGACTTTTGAGACGATAGGACACACTGATGTCGCGCTGTTATGTTTCAGTGGAACTCAATTAATCAAAAGTTGTATTTTTTTAAAATGTTCCTACAACCAGAGCAGAGTGTGCCGTGTGTGACGCGGAGAACAAATAATAGAGTAAGGTCAGTCAGACAGAAGTAAATTGAAAAGGGAGTGTGCTTTAACTTCAAGAATGCCCATCCAGCGCTGTTCCTGTGAAAAAATTCTAAGGTAACATAATTACATCCAGGTGCGATGAACTTGACAGAAATGTCTACAGTGTGGTTCTTAAATCATAACTTGTTTTCCACATTCCATTTCACAGCTTAATGGGGTAGGTGGATCTGATTTCCTCAAAACTCATATCACTCTTGGGCTAATTACTTTAATTTAATTAAATTAATCACATTACATATCACAATCTGTGAACTGTACGTGTTGAATCTCGAATGGCGATATACGAAGTTAGTCTCTAGATTCCATATACAGAAACGGTTTAACCTAGTTAAACCGTACTACTTTCATTAGAGATGTACCAAAATCGACTTTCGGCCAAAATCCGAAAAACCGAAATTTCGGTACCGGTCTATAGCCGAAACCGAAATTTCGGTTTCGGCGTCGATTTTGGGCGAAATTTTCGGTTAACCGAAATTTTGGCCGAATTTTTATCGATTTCAGCCTAAAATCGGGGCCGAAAATTTCTGTCAACCGAAATTTCGGTTGATCACTAACTTTCATAGTCTACTGCATCTATAACAAATGAAATTCCAAAGGCTTAGGATTGGTAGGCTAGTGTTCCAACATTAAATAAATCGAATCTAGTGTAACGCACTCTCCACATAATGTACATGCTTTTCAATAACCTACCAGTACCACACATGATACAGAGAAGGCACACAGAATTATTTTACAGAATATTTTTATATTTGAATTTTACTGTAAGCGATTATGGATCACCCTGTATCTCTCGCAGGACATATAGCCAGGGGGGATGTTTCTAGTATCCAAATCAAATCCCGATAACGTTGGGTTCTTCTTACCTGACCTAGCCAAACATAATTTAACACATAGGACACTACTATGCAATCCGAATTCACATTGGTATGTTATGTTATTAATTTGTAGCCACGTCACAATTTTCAGATTAAAGTTGGACATGACCTTGAAATGTGAGAGTTTCAGTTGAATGACCGTTTATGAAGAGTTTATATGAAAATATTGACAAAAGACATTATTTATCTATCTGTCTACCTATCATGTATCATATCGGAGTGTTGGACTTACGGACATTCGGGTAGTATAACATTATGTGAAGGGTTCCATTCTCTGTGACTGACAATAATAAAAGAGACGAGAGCATTTTTATTAATTGTGATGAAATGATCCTTCAAGAGTTTATTTACGCAATTAAATTATTATGTAATCCTGAAATCACACGAGTGACTAAAAATGAATCTTTTTTTGGTAATTCTGCCTTCTATTAAAAGATTTCTAAAATTAAACGCATACAATGTTTTCCTATTTATAATTTTAATTAAGATGTGTGTCTAATCTAATAAATAATCAAAGAAGAGAGGCAAGCGTCAAAACAGGCCAAATAATACTCACGGTCTGGAGATTAGGCTTACAATTATTAGAGTTTGAAGTTTAAAGTTAAAGCAAAATGTATGAAGAACCCCACAGGAAGCAAAAATTGAGTAAAAGTCACTTAATCATTAGTGATGAGTGTTTTCCTTTCATAAAATCCCATTTCTTCGTGTAAAATCAGACTGGCAAACCCAGAGATCATTATCATCAGGTATCCTCAACACAATTATCTCAGATTTTTCGGGAGGCAACATTTCTGTTTACTAACAAAAGTCTGCCCAAAACCTTCGATGACAATCAGTTAAGAATCAGAAAATTTAGCCTTCAAATTCGTGACCAGGACACCTGCAATGACAAATCCTGAACATTTTTGCCTAATCGAAGTTTTACACGAAAAGAGACTACCTTGTAAATCTAAATCTAAGAGTAGTGTCTGTCGTGTTGATAATAGATCATTTTATAAATATTTAATTTATAAATCTTACCTTAAAGTTAAAATCGCATTATTAAATTATTAAATAGTTTTCTTTAAAAAATCCATTCATTATTAAATAGAAATGAAAATTGGGGAGTTTCACCATCCAGCATTTTCACAAGTCTGTGCTTTCTCCTGGGACGGAGCTTTTTCCTTTAGGTGGGGGCGGTGGATGTGGTCTGGGCGGACGAAAAGGCGACTGGGTCGGGTTCACTGGTGATTGTAATGGTTGAGGGGGTCTGGACGGGGTGTCTGTTAAAAAATTAACAAAAAGTCAAATTATTACATTTTGTTGACGACTACGACAATTTGCGGCTAAACAGTTATCACAAGAAAATGGTTCTAAGGAGAAAGGTTATAGACAGATGGCCGAACGGTTATCAGAAGAACAGCTACGAAATGAATTGGCAGGTGATTGACCAGTCAGGCTTATTGGGTGAACAAAAGTTCGGCGAAGATTTCAGAATTTAAAACAACTCACCAACACCACCGTGACCGTCAGACTTCTCAAGTACTTCATGCTCACCGGAAGCTTTTCTGACGGTAGAACCAGCATCGCCACCACCTGAGTCTTTCCTACTTTTAATCAAATCTTCAGTTTGTGCATTTCCAAGAATTCTCTGACCATCATCACTTTCACCACCACTCCCAACACTTTTTGGCCTTCCTTGTGCGTCAACTTGTTGAGTTCTCTTAGTAGTCAAATCCTTCGGTTTGGCCATCAAAGAAGGTCTTTCTTTAATAGTCGGCGGTGGAACAACGCTTCCACTTAAACTTGATCGGGGGGCAGGAACGGGTCTTGGAGAATTTTCTAAGGTCGAAGTCACGGGCACAGGTTTTTCCTTTTCGGTGACCTGCTGTTGTTCATCCACTTTGACTGCATCCTTTTCTTTATCGCTAGCCGTAGTAGTTATGGATGTCTCCGCCGAATCCTTGACATTTTGACCCTGAGTGGTCTGAATTTTATTTTTGTAAGAATTCTCGGTATGAAATCTCCGGGGTAAACTGACACTATACTGTAACGAAGTTGACCCAGACGGGATTGTCGTTCCTGCAGTCGATTTCTCCAAGATTTCATTCTCAACCGACCCAACCTGACTTCGGAATGAAGATGATTTTGAAGATAATTTTGTGGTTGATGTCGGCGTCGGTGTTTCCGTGGACGAAGTCTTCTCTCTCAAAAACAAATTTGGTTGTGGGGGTTTTGGTGGCGGTGGACCAACTTTTTTCTCTGGAGTCGCAGTCGCAGTCGCAGACGCAGTGACGGTATTTGTCTTCATTTGACTTGGACTAGGTGGGATATAAAATCCACCTTCACGTTTTTCTCTCTCGTAAGAGGAAGAGAACGGTGTAGTCCCAGCAGATCCATGTCTCGCATGAGTCATTTGTTTTCTTGGAGGCTCCGCCGGAAGTGCTGGGGTTACTACTGATTTTGTCATTGCCGTAGGCACCGGCGCAGGAGCATTTGCTGGTGGAATTGGTGCTTGTTTATTTTTACGTCGAAGGATTGGTTTTGGACTTGAACATTGTGGAGGACTATTGTCGTCCAGACTACTCGTGGATTGGGAACGTTTCACAGAGCGATCTGTCGCGGCTGAGTCTTCAGTACCTTCTGCAATACTTCCGGATGTGAGTCCATTTTGTAATCGACCAGTCAAAGTCGCCAAGTCTTCTTCCGTAGGTCTCTTACATGAGATGAAAAATTCGATATCTGTAAGAAATTACAAAAATCCACAATAATTATCAAATATTCCAACAATTAAATATTTGGTCTTGTTCCATTTGGCCTAGGGCAGGTACCCCTACTAGTATGAAAGAATAAAATGAAAGTTACCTCCAGGGAAAAACCAGTCTGCATAAGTGATGAGTTGATCAACAATAGAACTGAATAAATGTGTCAAAGTCAAGTCCATGGTTGAAGAATTTTCTGTGGGGTCTTCAGAGTTGGTCGAGGTGGGGGCCCAAAGTATATTGGGTCCAATGACAATGGCTATATTTGATGGACTCATTTTATTTATGTCTTGATGATCGGAGAGTTGTTTAAAGAATTTGATGAGGTATCTTAAATTATTTTGATTTGGCTCAGGTAACTTCTGTACTACTTTCCATAGAGCTTGTAATTTATCTTGATTGTCTGTCACACGGATTGCACTCAACCAATCTTGATACAATTCTGTTGTAAGGAGGGGTTGCGGTAATTCCCTTAGGTAACATTTTAGAGCATTAGATATCACATGAGGATCACAAATATCAACCAATAGTCCGTGCAAGTCAATTATCCCAACGTCAAACTCTGCTTTTAATTTCTTCACTTTAGACGCACCTGGAAAGTGAAAATAAGAATAAAGTACTTAGGATTTTGACTCGTTTAAAAGCATAAAATTCTAAATAAAATATATTTGATCGAATTTTTGAAAACTTACTTCCAGTGAGACGAAGTAACCCTTCCTCTTCTAAACCAAGTTCTAGCAGACCACAAATACATAGTTCAATTGGGGCAGCAATCGTTCTCTGAGTAACATTCAAGTGTTCAACAAGATCTGTTCCATACACTGTTTTGTGATTTCCATTTGAGAGAATGGCTTCAACTTCAGGGAGGAGTTCATATAACGTTGAAGAGATTTTCTGATGATACTCCATTTGACATTTGAGGAAGAGAACAATATATTGAGCAATTTCTGTTTCACGGGCTATCAATTGATACATTTCAGCACACAAGTTGTCCTGTTGAATTAAACCAAAATTAAAATTAATAGAATCTATTATAATATTATATTAATTATGTCATAATATAATCAATTGATGATTCTGTTTGAATTGCATTTCGCAATTCAGATCCGACAAACCGTATTAGCATTTCAGGATTACAGCGAGTCTAATTCTTTAAATCATCAATATTTAATGACGATAATTTTCTTGTTTCTTTTAGAGACGATTGGCTTCGTTATTAGAATTCAGCTTAAGTATTTAGTAATTAACTGAAAGATTGAAACCTTTCAAGCTGTAATTGAAATATCATTTTTGCATCCAAAATTTAAAAAAAATATGTACAACGAATCGAAAATTCAAGGAAAATCCTGGATTCATCTGATGAGATAGATTAAAGCCAGAAACTCCCTACGCTGAACCGTACCGGCTTCCCGTAGTTATCTGGTAATTATAATCAGGAGGCAGTTAAATATTTATTACCCTGCACTGTTCCACTTTCTGCTGACTGTCTTCGACTTCTTCCTTATAATTGATCATTTTCTCTCCTGTTGTTCCGGACATGGAGTGCCGATTACTTGCTTGACTTAATCTCGCCCTCGCATTGTCCATATTCTCAGTCAATTTGGACAAAGTTCTCTTCAACTTATAAATACTTGGAATATCATCAAAAATCAACTTTTGAAGTGGTATCAGAATAAGTTTCTCAATCTTCTCTTCAAATTCAATCATTTCACTCCCAACTTTCATCTCAATTTTACCCGCTTCTTCTAGCACTTCCCTGAAATTGTCAAAAATAATATTATGTACTGAAATTAATTCAAATTAGAAATTCCATACCAGGATACTGGGTAGTAGCGACTATTATACAATTTAAAATAAAAAAGAATTTTAAATTTTAATTGATATCAGTTTATTTAAAAAGCTAACATTGAAAAATTAGAAAAACAATCACTGATGGATTATGGATTCCAATAGGATTCCAATAAACAAAACTTACCCCAAAGTGGAAGCATTCCCTAATTTAGTCCCATATTCAACCATACTCGAGCCCATGATAAACTCAGGTACTTTTTTCTAAGAAAAGAAATGACAAAAATTTTTAAATTATTTTCGGAATTTCCTAAAATTGATGACATTATTGCAAGCAATCCTTACAATTCTCTTCTCAATGGCTGTCCCTTCCTTCATTTCTTTCCCATGACTCTGAAGACAACCCGAAACTTTTTTGACAGTGATCTCGCAAGTTTGCTTAATCAGTTCAATTCGCCTCTCGGCATCCAACAAAGTTTCGGACAATACTTCTGTTCGGTCAGGTCTAAATATTTTTCAGGAAAAACCGGTATTAGAAAGTATTTGGTGTTTTATAATTTTCCAAAAATCTCTTACCGAACAAAGGCCTTGTCAGCCAGTTGTTTTATTTTGCTAAACTGCTTCATCTTGGTAGTTAGTATCAAAATTGGAATAAAAACTTTTAAAACTACTGACTAAAAACGATGGTCAGTCAGTTCTTCACACACAATCCCACGACGCACGTAGCGTAGCGTGAGTTTGCCAGTTGTGGCACAACCAAAATCAGTCAGATCACCCTAAATTTCTTGAAGGTCAGGTCAATCTCAAATTGACATTTATTTCGAAATGACAAACCCGTGGAGAAATAATGCACAACACTGGATAACGACCACTTAGGCACAGTTAGGCCAACATACACCGTCACTGAAAAATTATTGTCTAGCTGCTTTCTTGCTCTTCGTCGCACATTTGACATTCCTTAATTCCAATGGTGTTTGGTTTAATTTGGTCTTGTCTTCTTCTAATTTCACTGAAAAGATAGTAAATAATTAAAAGATATAAAAAATGTTCACGAATCAATAAAATCAAAAAAAGAGTACAAAATTTACAAAAAATCTGTATACTGTTTACAAATGTACATTATTCATTGGGCCTTAAGTGAGAGAATTTAACATTAAAGTAACATGTCGAAAATACAAAATTCAATTGATGTATGCTTGTATTTTCTAATTTTCAAAACACGGCAAATCAATAAATTTAAAACTAAAAAATTGAAATAACAAATAATGCATAATCTTCTGAGTTTGAATTGTTACAAAAACAGAATAAATCTACTAATTAATTAGTAAAATTTTAGAGTCTCAATAAATAGTTTATGGTTTTAAATAAATGTGGAATAAATACCTACCTGGTATCATTTAGGTTGACAGTCAGTTCTCCGTCCTACATTAGCATTACTTTTTTTGATTTAATTAAATTCACATGAAGTGTTCGAAAAAATGTGGATTCAATTTTCAATTGCCAGTCAGTTTTGGATTGTGAATCGTGATGAATTTTTGACAGTTCTCCTTCACAAAAATCCTTTCATTTTTTATTTGATCCACTTCCGACTTTCTACTAATTTCACTAAAGAAAGAAATATTTAAGAATAATTATTACTTACAAAAATTAAATATTCAATAATAAATGTGAGAATTTCTGAATAAGACACACTTACCTGGTATTGACAATTTAATAGTAGTTTCCTCCGTAGTAAAATGGAAGAACTGATGAATAATAAATGAATGAAAAAGGAAGTTGGTGAACTGAAAAGAAGAAAAAGCAACCAACCCAATTTTTTCAACCAACTGCGCCGAAGAAAAATCTAAACAAATCAGGAATCACTCGCATCCTTTATCTTTATCCTCAAACATCAACTTTTCTCTATTTGCCTCCATGCCATCATCACCCCTCTTGTCCATCCTAACCCTGTCCTAGGGTGACTCACTCAGTAGGAAATGCTCGTGCGAATTCAATGGAATGCAAATCCTAGCAAAAATAAATGCACTTTAATTTAGCTCCCACTTTTCCTCATACTAATCAATCAAGCAAGCAAGCAACTAATTAATTTATTCCTCACAAACATAACATTACAACACATTAACTCGCATTCCTATAAGGTCAAACCTAGCAGGCATAAATACTGCAAGTGCAAAATATTGCGACCGTTAGTGAACGTATCCAATCCATAGTAGTAGGAAAGAGTTTTTTCCCTACTACTAAGGGTACCTTTCGTAAATTTTGAACCTTCATTCTATGCGATTGATATTTGAATTATGCCATTTTTATAAATCCGAGATATATACATTATACCCTTGCGCCCTTATTTCAGAATGAAGACGTCTCTGTTATTGTACGCCATTTTATTTGCACGGTTAGAAATAAATTAATATGCATACGTACTAAACTATGATTCAGTACATTCGTACTTTCTTTAAGTACTAGTG
>JAQFYE010001619.1:0-21830 GCA_034694305.1 Protaphorura glebata | reverse complement strand
TAAATCGTACTCCTAACGCTCTAGTACCGGCCATTTAAGAATAATTAAAACTCTTTTGAAGTCATTTGAGTCTAACTATAACTAAGAATTCGATTCCTCTCGAAGGCCAGAAAGCAGCAGTATCACATTACCCCTATAAGGATCTTAACGATTGAAAGTCCAAAACTAACAATTGGATTCCTCTGGAAGAGGACTAGAAAGCAGTAGTATAAAATGACCCCTATAACGATTCTAACGATTGAAACTCTAAAAACAAGAATTCGATTCCTCAGGAAGACTAGAGTAGCAGTATCAAATGACCCCTATAACGATCATAACGATTGAAAGTTTCTTAACTTATGAAATAGTTGGATTCTGAAGTCGTGGAAAAATGCGAAATATGCAGAGAGTAAATTAGAACACAAACATAGAGAATTTATTTTAAATTGCCGATAAATCTTTAATTCTCACGCAAACTTCGAGAAAACCATACAATTAATTCACATATATCATAATATCACAAGACATAGACACTACATAGATTAACTATTTGATTGACCAAAGTTTTGCTAGAGGTAACGAGAATCTAGAATTTCATATTATTAAACTAACAACACCGCACCGGTTGACTAGGTCCACACATACATAATATTATTCTGTAAGGCCGAAATAGGACTTGTATCATCCAAATTAAGAACTGTACCCATAAGATGGTGAGGAGTAGCTTGGGGAATAAGATGGAGATGAATAGCTGCCGTAGCTTGGTGATGAGTAACTTGGGGAATAAGATGGGGATGAATAGCTGCCATAGCTTGGTGAAGAGTAGCTGTTATAGCTAGGGCTAGAATACTCTTCTTCACCATAAGATCGGCCACCATAACCATAAGATGGGGAAGAATATCCGTAAGATGGAGCTGAATATCCGTAAGATGGGGCGGAGTATCCGTAGGATGGTGCAGAGTATCCATAACCATATGATGGTGAGGAATATCCGTAAGATGGAGAAGAGTATCCGTAGCTGTTGCTGTTGTATCCGTAAGATGGAGCGGAATATCCGTACCCATAAGATGGAGATGAGTATCCGTAGCTGTTGCTGTTGTATCCGTAAGATGGAACACAAGTGCCATAGTAGCTTGGTGAACTGTATCCCTGGGAATATCCGCCATAACCCTCTTGTTCATAACCACCATAACTGCTGCAAGAGCATGGACAGTAACCTGTAACAAAATTAAATTAGGACATTAAGCTCATTTTCTTTCAAAACTCCTTCTGGCCATGAAAATAGTAGTGGTAACTTACTTGGGGAGGAGTATCCGTATGATGGGGAAGAATACCCGTAGCCTCCGTAAGATGGGGAAGAATACCCGTATGATGGAGATGAGTACCCATAGCCATAAGATGGTGATGAATATCCGTATCCATAAGATGGAGAAGAGTATCCGTAGTTGTTGCTGTTGTATCCGTATGATGGAGAAGAGTATCCGTAGTTGTTGTTGTTGTATCCGTATGATGGAGAAGAATACCCGTATGATGGAGAAGAATACCCGTAACTTGGGGCAGAATATCCATAAGACGGGGCGGAGTACCCGTAGCTCTCACCATATCCATAGCCTTGGCCGCCGCCACCACCGCCTGAGAAATTTAAAAAAAACGAACATAAAGATTTGAAAAGGATTTCCAAATGCAGGTGTGACAATGTCAAATTTTGAAATACTTACCATAACTTTCTTCATAGCCGTATTGAGCATTTCTGGCTGGTCTTGGTGGTGGACTTGGGGCATCAGCGCTGGAAGGTTCGGCTGATTTTGGTTGACCCTTGGAGCCTTGAGATGCGACATCACGCTTAAATAGCTCATGGGGAGCATCTTGAACATCTCGGATGGGTTCCGCGATGACTGACGCACACAAGAGACCGACCAACAAGAGTGTCTGCAATAATATTCAAAAATAAATCAAATCATTAGTTAAATGTTTCAGAATGATCAAATAATGATGAGGAATTGTGATACAGGCTATAATTTTGAACAAAACCGAGAGAGTTAACCTTAATTTCCTTCGAAGTGGGGGTAATGTGAGACACAGAATCTAAGAAATTGGTAATGTTTATGAAAATAAGGTGTAAACGTTAGAAATTTTTCTCGAATCAGCTGAAAGTTGGGGAAATAAACCACCAAAATTTTAAAAGAAACTTACAATTATGAGAAAAGTGAAGTTATTTTTCGATTACTGGGGAAATTAGACTCAAAACTTTGAAACTTTTTCAAAAGTAACGTGGAGTATAGGAAAACTTTACTCACCTTGATTGACATCATGATGATGATTTTAGAAGACGAAGTACGACTAGGTTGAGAAGAAGGTTAGGAGGTTAGGCTGCTAGACTTGGAGTTAAGGATTTACACCGAACGTCTGGCAGAGACTGAAGATTCTCCAGGATTTTCCGTCAATTTATAGGCCCCAGGTCCCTGAATTTTGTCCATGACTCCACGCAGGAGAGCAGGAGAGTGGGTTGAAGATCAGGCCACCTACCCTTATCTTGATCGAGGTCACGGGCATTCCAGCCCAAATATTTCTCCAGGCTAAGGGATCACAATAAGGCATGGATTAGCTTGTACAATGAAAACTAATTAAAGCTTGGCGACGTGGACCCTGGATGCAAGTAAGAAATCTTAAGACATTTGACCCAGACATTATGCTGCAGACATCAGACGTATCTTAATTAATATTAATGCGACAAAATGCAGTCCAGCTGTCCCTGGGTTTCCGGTCAGTACAACACGAACGACGTTTGGAGATGAAACGAAAGAATGCAAGGACTTTTTGGACTTGAATTTTTATTTAATTTGATCCAGACTTCAGGCTCCATACACCTTAATTAATATTAGTCTGTGGCAGTCAATAAAATGCAGACCGACTGTCTCTGCCCGGCTGATACTACGATCTTATGTTAGTGCAACTAGGCAGGTGAAGAAATATTCAAGGACTTTTGACAGGAAATTCTTATCTGCTAAACTCAGGTACTGCGAAACCTATTTACAAGGGAAGTACTCAAGGGAGTGCATTTATTCTCGACATCATAAAATCCCCTCTTTTAGGATTTTAGGAACAACTTTTAGGACTTCTCCCTTGAAAGATTTATTTTAATATTTGTCGAACATTAAAAGTATACATTTTTTTAAAAATTCGAAGTAACAAAGTCTGTGAACTATTTCGAAGCTAATACGTATTTTTTAACCTTTTCTTTCAAACGTTAAGAACATTGCACCTAAACCGCAATAAAGTATGCAGTAATCCTAATGACTTCTTCGTGCTTAAGAGTAAGTCCACTTTCGTTGCCCTAAAGGAGCAATGCATCTTCTCAATTGTTATAATTAAAGTCATAAGCTAGTCGACCGGCCGCCGGTCATGACTCGAGGCTCCCAACAAGTGTAAGAAAATTAAATGCCGACAGAAGAACCCGTTATTAACTCTAATAGACAGGTAGTGACTTTTATGTGAGATTTGGCTCTGACAAATCAACTGACGTTGAAGCAGATAAAAAAGAACAGAAAAAAGTCAATAATTTTCACAATTTTACATTTTCTTGTGAAGCAACGCTCCGATGTATTGCGACTCCAATAATCGATTATTGCAGAATGCAATTTTTTCGTCCTAACCTCCTCAACTCATGAATTTGCTCTCGCAGTTTTTATAAAGAAGAACATGAGTTGAAAATTCCTGACCGGTTAAGAAATTGAAGAACTATTTCTAAATCATGATGTTCATGTTTGTTTTTAAAAAAAAAAGTCCTTAAAAAAGTCTAAAATCTTTAAAGATCAACATTATTTGGTTAGTCATTGTTTCCCCGTCTTGTAGCACGAAGATGTAATCTCTTTTGAAGTTTCAATTTCAAGTGGGAGAAAAAATGACATAATCTTCCTTGAAGCAGGAACAAGGAATAATGTTCAGTGTAATTAGTGCATGCACAAATTATAATTATAATGTCATAACAAGATCAGAATCGTGAGGTGAGTATGCACTTGAGCAAACTTTCTGGACTTAATTGATTGATGTAACATCAAAGCCAACCACATTTACTGGTTTCAATTTTTTCTAAAACAAAAAAGACAAGTGATTAGACTAACTTACGTTATGTGTCTGTTTGAATCGACTAAGTCCCGTAAAGTTTATTTGGTGTCGAGTATAAGATTTAAATAATTTGAATGAATAATAACATACTCTATAGTAATTATTCATGATTTAAGACCAAACGATTCTCTATTATTTCATATTCGTTCATTCATGTGGAATTTAGCGTGTAAGTCGTTTTAATTGCACGTTTGAAATTTCCTCAAGGCATGCGACTGGACTTGGACTGCAATTTGCAGTATATACAGTGTGTGTATGCGTGTCTTTTCTTATACGAGTGAATGTTGAGAGGACGTATTAAGGTGAAGAAATATTATTTACAACCATGAATGCATTTACTTAATGAACTATTCATTTAGAAGTGGAGATTACATAAGAAAATGTATATTTTTTATACTAGTGTTTGTACTTCCAAACAGCTAAAAAGAATAATTACAGGTCCACTGAACAAAGATTTGTGATGGTTCTGCGAATCAATACAAGATTTATTGGAATTTAGTAATAATTCTGTTTACTAAATATCAATTAGTCAGTTTATTGTATTTTGCAATCCAGTCTGGTTTGGGTTAATGTACTGAACTGTGCATAAAAATAAAACAGTGGTCAAATGTTTCAATCAGGATGATTTGTATATCTATACTAGTAACGCCCTCTGCCATATAAAGAATGTTATTGATGATGAAAATAAAAACTCACGCAGTTATTTACTTCGGAATACTAAAACGAAAATTGCATTGTAATAGCATTGATCTACTATAAAGCGTCAAATTTTATATGAGCCGACTGTCTACACATTGCTTGGATTGAGCATTCCTCTAATTCTGGGAACACATTATACGCCAGTAATTATCGTTATGGTATGTTGGAACATCATCAGACATTTTCTTGTAATGAGTTAACTTTCCATTCGCCCTTTGGTAGCAATAATAGGTGAGAATAATCGATTGAAGAGAAACTTCCCACCATGTCTGCCCGAGACATCAATCCCTCACCATTGAGAAGTGATAATCATTAAGATTCCTAACAACCAAACGCAGAATCAATTTTTACTTTATGAGAATTAATTAATTGTATCTGGTAAAATCCAGAATGGGATGAGATGAATCAAGAAGCTCAATTTTGTACATTCTTCAAGTTTACCAGCTTCCTAGCTTACTGTGTGAAAATGCAATTTTTTTATTACAGCGTCATAAAGATTGGAATTTTTGGGTTGAATGTTAATAAGGAAGACGCATTATGCGAAAAAATTATCAATAAAAATGAAATGGTAAGCAAAATGTTGGAAAATTATTACACAAATTCATTTTAAGGTTTCATCACAATAAACATTAATTTTTATTTATTGTAACATTAGCCCATTAAATTTGCATGCAAGTAACCCAAAAGAACATGCCGGAAGTCACACATCTTCAACTAGGGATTCAATTCCCAATCACATCAGTTGTTTAAAAGTCTTACATTATTTGCACATGCAAAATGAATGCATTCGAGTGTGAATGCGACATTGCCCTCGGCAAGACAATTATTTACCCATTACGATAGCAAAATCCACGCGACACAAATCAACTATAAAACTTTTTATCACCTTTCTAACAACATTATCAATTTAAATGAACTGACAATTTTGTTAGAAATAAATTTTATTGCCTGCTCTTGATCGTAACTAAAATACATTTTTATACCTTGTACAGGGTGGTTCATAATTCTAACCATCATTCAATACATACTGACACTTCATCCTTCCATCTCGCAGGAAAACTTTTAGTGCACAGCTGTTTTGCTTAAATAAGATTAGTTCAACAGAAATGGGCGAGATCTGGCTGTTCTTAATTTCCTGCGTGTTTCTACTAATTGAGTTTCAGTACAAAATTAATATTTACATTTCTCTGCCAATCCCAATTTTCGGCCGTTTGTTCCATAGGTTACAATGAACCACCCTGTACTTACTGAAGTTAGCACAGGTCAATTCCAATGACTTAGAATATCAACACGTAAAGATGTGAAAACCTCAAAATAAAAATTGACGCCCAATTCAAATTATGAAGGAGAATAAATGTTGAACCAATTCTAACTCTCGAGGATTTTTTTTACACAACTGTAAATATTTAATTAATTTCAAAGTCAATGAAATACAGTAGACGACAAAAGATGTGACTGTCGCAATTGATATAATTCAATCCATGTGGTTGCAGAGGTAAATAATCTGAAGATGAACTTGTTCGAGTTATCTTAATATCTAAAAAGTGTGGAATTCATTAAAGACCTGAACTACCTTGTAATTTTAATCTGAGAAAGATGAGCTTGTTTGTCAAGTTAGCTTTATGCACTCATCACGCAAAGTTCAAGTTGGCAATTTTTTCCTTAATTCAATTCAATGTGATATGCAGATTAAAATCAGACAAAAAGATGGCCAAAAAAAGTTTTTCCTAAAGTATAAAAATGACACTACAATTAATTTTTTTGTAATAAAATTAACTTCATTAATGCAGGAATTTCTTTCCATTCCCTTCAAACCGTTGTTTTCATGTGAATGCGGACTTGTTTTTTAAACGCGGAACTATTTTAAATGATCAATACGATATACTGGTCGAGCGTAAATTGTACGTATCAAAACGCGAGTATAATATTAAATCTTTGTGTCGGACCATGTATGATTGAGTAGAAAGCAATAACTAGACCTCGGATGGGCCACAAAATTCGTCAATTAAATCCAGTGACATTTGAGAGTGATTACATTTGAATGTATGTACTATGTCTAGTCCTGTAATCAAGTCCAAGACATGAGTCGTATGATAATACTATGTCGTACATGTAACTTAAGATAAGGTAAGCTATGCGGAACTAATTCAACCAATTTAAGGCGGCGCGACTGACAAACTCAAAAAAGAATTGAACGAACCAGTTTAACAGACCAGAAAAAATGTTTCAAATTTCAGGAGTAAGGATCAGGAAATGATATTGATGAAATCTGGGCGTTCGTTAATAAAACACAAAATTATTCTGGATAAAATTAACATAAACCGTGTAGACGTGATTTTAATTATCAAACTCGCCTCAATGTTGTAATGCTCCATGCAATCAGATCAAATTAATTAGTTTTTCTGAAGCGATCTAAAAACATAAAATCGTACAGTAGGGATCCTTAATTTGACATCAGAATGTCAATCAGATAATTAGACGATCGAAGGTGAGAAAGTGTTCCGTTTTCTATGGAAGTCTCCTCTTAGGAATTTGAACGAAATTAAGCATGATTTGGAGTTTCTAGGTATAAATTTAAAAAAAAAACATATATGAGCTCTTCCGGTCAAGTCTTGCTTCCCATTAATTTCATTTTCATTTAGCCCAAGCTATAAACTCGGCAATTTAACATTATACAAGACCATGCCAATTATGTGTAGACAAAATTGATTCGAAAACTCAAACCGTGAGAAATTATGACAAGAATCTCACTTTTTATCCAAAATGGAACGTGTATGTTAAGTGTGATACGTTAGTTTGGATTCGACACCAACAGGATTTGATTCGTCCACGCTTAGTATGACATAAACTTGTTTCAGTGCGACATGCTTGAAATGTAAGAGAGTCAATGAACGTATTCAGCGAATGTATTCCAAACAAATCCGATAGTTAGAAAAGAAGATAAAAAAATGGTGATATGACAGGAATGCGTTTCAATGACTCCATCTGGAAATATTTAGGCTCAAATTAGCAAAAATGGGCCGGAAATGAGTTGGCGTTGTAACAGTGAGGCGCAGGATTAATCAGGAAGGGTTTCTCTTGTCTTAAAACGCTAATGGTTATTGACAAAAGCAGGCATAATTCAAGCTATTGGAAGAATTTTCAACGGACGATATTGGTGGAACGCGTTTTCGTATTGGAATAAATGCGTTACCGGCCGCTGAACTATTCGATGAGCTGTTGCTTGCATTGGACCCAATAGAACCGCACAATGTTTTGGTTTATTCCCAGGGGACATTAATATGAAAATGATACAAGGGGTGCAAAAAGTAGGAAAAGATTCTTGGGTAAGACTTTAGGGGCAAGATGGATTTGGATGGTTTTCCTTTCACAACAATGGGATGCGGTCGTCGTAGATTCACTGTAGAATCTAATGGCCCCAGCTGACTCGTTGTCAAGTAAGAACAGAGATGAAGGATGAAATAAGGACTCGTGGGCTACGAAGGTGACATAACCTTGTTGACGGGCCATTCCATCAAAAAAAAGCGACACTATTTAAGGGAAAGGAATATCCATGGACTCTCATCAGTACCTTCCAACAACTTCAGTCACATCAACGTTTTGTGATCAGTTCAAGTTTCCAACAAATATTTCAAGTGATTTTGACAGATTTAGTCTGTTTCCTACACCTAATCAAAAATGAGAACAGCAACGTTGAGCCTCTTCGTTTTCATCGCCATTATTGGATTCGTCCTTGCCAGACCACAGGAGAGTGAAAAATCAGCTCCAGTAAGTCCGGGATCGGATTTCTTTTTTCTTCAAATTTTGGACTCCTTGAATTTTGAAAAAAAAATCCAATCAAATTTAAGATGCAAATCAATACCACTTCATGCCCCTCATTTCTTCAGTCTTCGGTTTGATTTAAAACAAAAATATTGAGCCCCGTTGAATCCTTCAAATATTTCGCCTCATTTTTCAAAATTATTAGAAAAAAAACATTGTAAAGATTCAAAATTTCATTCAGCAAACCTATAAAAACCTGAGAGGAACTTTTCGTATAGAATTTCGGGGATCAGTATTATTATTTTTCTGAAATATAGCCCTAGAATTCGGGTTGTCCAAATTTAAGCTAATTGCTTCCGGTTTTACAGAGTGAGTTCTCATACAAAGTCGACGATCCAGAGAGCAAGAACAATTTCGGTCACTCCGAGAAAACTGATGACAATGGAAAAACCGAAGGAGAGTATTTCGTGATGTTGGCTGATGGACGTCTGATGACTGTCAAATACACCGTTGATGGAGATGGTGGTTTCGTTCCAGAAATTACATTTAGCGACGCTTAAATCAAAATCCTCCTCCATTCAACTATAAACGTTATTTAATACCCTTGACAATTTTTTTACACTTGGAACCCAGATTTTTTTTTATAATTTTTATACTTTGAACGCGGAAATTTTTTTATACATTTTTTTATACATTTTTGTACATCAAATCAAAGAAAAATCAACTGAAAAAAAGTTAAATGATTCATTCTTCCTCCCCTAGTCTGCACGATTTTTAATCCATGACCTTATGTGACTATAATGTCTTCACACTTCTGTTGATATAAATTGTTATGTTGTATGTGCGGAGAGTATGTCAATTCTTATAAACTTCAATATTTTTTTTCAAAAAGTCATCTTTTTTTTTGTACTGCACCAAATGTGTGCTCCAAAATGGGGTCGTAAATGAAATAAAGCAACAATTGATTTTCGTACTTGTGTGTTCTGCCCGACCTGGCCTGTTTTATTTTAATTAACTGTCTGTGTCATGGATGATCAAATAAATACAGCCATACATAAATCGGGGTCTGATTTTTATGTGCCGAAGAAATTATGCAACTACTTAATCATAAATAGACAACCAAGATGGGTCCTGTCTGATGATCGAATACATCCATGCAATCATGACGAGGAACACGTATTGGTAATTGGTAATGGTAAAAGCTTACAATTAGAACCCTAAACAACTTTTTTCCTCATCTCCCGTTATCAATGAAATGAATCATAAGTCATTTTTCATTCTTTGAGTCCCATAGTGGTAGTGGTAGTCATAGTGGCTGTGGTGGTAGTAATCCCCACTTTACGATATTACCTTGGTCTCCTTAACGTTACCATTGCACACTTACCTGAGCCATTTTTTTTCTGTATTGCATTGTATTGACAGCACCATCCTTTTTTTCTATCGTGAATGAAAGCGAGACTGGCCCCGTTGGGGCTTCTTCAGGTTGGCCAATTGTTTATACTGCAATGACTTTTAATTCTTAAAGAGGTTCATGAGTCCTACTTAGCGCTCAGCGATAACAGCACAGCCAGAACTTCGGTGGTACCTGATTCGAATTTTTAATCACTCACATATACTCCTTCTTTACAATATTGCACATTCATCATACTTCTTCGAAAAGTCAAGGCGTCCATCTCTTGAAACAATGGGAATGTTTCTTCTACAAAATGTCCATTCCACCGGCAAACCAGCCATTTTAAAATACAGGGAGAAAGATTTAGTAAAACCGCGATTGCTACACAAGTTTTTAAGGAAACAGATTTTGTCGGATTATTAAAATGGCCCACATGATGCTGTCTGTAATGACTTACTTTTAAAATAGAGTGCATTGGAGGCATCGTGATACCAGTGTCATGGTAATTTTACACTTGATATCAGTATCGGATAGAATAAAGTATTAATAAGTACAAAAAATCCGAAAGTTCGAAGAAAATGAATATTGGGCGTCGCCTTTGGAAAAATACAATCCTGGCAATCTTCTTGTGGTGAAGCGCATTAATTATCAAAAGCTGTCGCAATTCGACCACAGGATCCGCCATAATGACAAGAAATGCACTTGGTTAAGGATCTCACGTAGTTTCATGAAATTCGTGGAATCTTTGGAATTACGACGTGATGACCGGCAGTGCATCAAAAGTTAGATAAATGGCAATTGCAACTCGGTCAAATCAAAATTAAAAATGGATCGAGATTTTTTAAATTTGGGCGTCGGCTTGTAGGCAGATGAACGTACACATTTTCTCAAATTACTGGAATTATATTCGTTCGCACTGACGGCCTTCAATTTATAACTGGAGGCGAGTCAAAAATATTTGCAAAGGCCCAAGAACTGAGTTTTTGAACAAAAAAATGTATCATCGTCATAATTGATTTTTAGACTAAACCATAATTAGTCAAACAATAATTTTATCCAGCCATTTTGGGCTGAATAAAATAATTTCTAGTCCAGCGGCCTTGACTAAATCTGCACTGCACTGCAATTATTATTGCACAAAAAGTATGTATTTCCTGGTTACGCGAGACTGGATTTATACAAATACATAACTTCCATCCCCAAATTGTGTTATGTAAAATGTTGCTTTTTTTATCTAACTCGATTACATTACGTTTCCCAGAAAATCAGTCAAGGAAATCATACATGAGAATAATATTGACAAACCTTGACGCTTCTACTCTACTCCAATTCTTTTTGCCTTATCCTCGTAGGACTTGGGCTGCGACAAATACGATGTCAAGTTCAGGGTTAAAAAATGGGATCGAAACAAGTATTGCGCAGCCATGGAATATATGATTATTAGTCAATTTTTTCGGCTCATGTACTAATTATTCATAATATAATTCATTGAATATCCGTTAAATGCGGATCAGGAGAAGTACTTTTCAAATGGCCAAGGTTCTTCCCAGTTGCTGTGCATAAACGTGGAGTAAATACCAAGTTCCATTCCTTTAAAACCTTAAACATATTGCTCACCACCCAATCAACTTTTTATTTAATTGAAATCAAAACTATAGAAAAAAATTGACGAAATGTTAATGTTTCAAATTAATCAATCACGTTCTAGTAACAACGAAACCGTTTTACGTGTAAAATATTAATTAAGTATCGTCCATCAAACTCGGAGGGCACAAAATATGATCAATCTCTTGGAAGGTAGAATTTTGGATTACTGATAGAAATTTTCAAGACAAGCTATTTGAGAAATGTTCGTAAAAATGCCATTCATGTATAATAATGAAAAATCAGAAGATAATTTTTTTTATATGATTTGTATTTATTAACATCAACCCCGTAGCTCACGAAAATACAATATCGAGATATCACATTGACTCATCAGTGAGTGCCGTCCATTCCACCTTTTAACTGTCGTACACTCTCATTCTCATATCTGCCGACTAATTCCTTCATATTTGCGACTATGACTATTATGAAAGGTGGTTTCCTTGTGCACCTAAGGAGTCGCTTTATTGTATAATCTTCACGCAATTAATTGATTAGTACAGTGTTCATATTTGTTAGTAGACTTAAATTATTATAAATTTTCATACTGCCTGACAGGGATTCCTCGTTTGCAGTCTTCACAATGTTTGGATTGAGATTTGAATTCCAAACATCTTTTGATCACAACAAGTTTATGAACTTATTGATGAAGTGTGGTATTCCATCAAATGGGTGTTAGTTTCAGTGACGAAGATAATTGTCCATCATCTTAATAATTAGAGGGATAATTGAATACAAGTTCCTCAACTCCAAACAGGTTATCCAACCTTGTCGTCTAGTTTTAATTCTATTTAAGGTTATCCGGTTTATTGATGAGTAATAATTCATTGTTTAGTCATATTTAATTACCACTCATTCAACCAACGAATATGTGCTAATTGTTGGCAGTATTAATTGATCCTGAAATACCTTAAAAGGAAATTCTTCACCCTTTTCCGAAATGTCTGAGCGTTTTATACACCGCGATTGAATTTTCAAAGCGACCTTCTCACTTATGCATGATATTGTTGTATGAAAGTCGTGATTCTGAAATTGTGTTTTATGTTTCAAATAATGCGAAAAGTGCTTAATTACAACCTGGCACTAGCAAGGTCTAAATTTACATTTTACATTGAATTTGAAATTTTTGTTTATGGGAGTGAAACCTGTACCTCTGGTAGTAATAGAATTGACGTACTGTTTACTTCCGTCACGGGGAACAAGTCAAAAGTTAATTTTGAAAAAAAAAGAGTTTCTTTACTTTGAAATAATAATCTGTTCACTTTCGACCATCCACTACAAAATTCTGACTGCGGTAACTACATATTGCAATTAAAAACGTTCAACCAACAATAGTCTTTATTTACTTTAGATAAATCAAGTTTTTAGATTTCTACCGCACAAACGGATTCATTTGACCTATGATATCCGAATTTCATTTTGAAGTCTTACATTTCTGCACGTGAATGGATGTTGAAAACTAAAAATGAAATAAATTATTATTAATAATACTAAATAATTTATCACTTACATGGTCTAATTTGTTATTTGCTTTGTAATGTAACAGCACTGCAATATAGCAATATTTGTACCACATTGATAGAAAATCTTCAGAACAGAATAAAATTAATGAAATTCCAACGAGATAAATCAAACAGTGGCTACCAAAATCACCGCATAACTAAATATATAAAAAAATTATAATAAAATAAGAACCCCGGAAGTTCATCCAGCGGCATAAGTGCAATAGACGAGTGTGGTTTAAGAAATGACAGGAGATTAGTCAAATGTAGCCTTAGAAAAAACTTTGATTCTCATCATGTACTCATTAATTAAAGAGATGAAAGTGTGGTTAACTGTACTGAAGTGAGACAAGGGATTCGGGATGTTCACAAGAGAACAAAACATTCTTTCATCTCATTGATGGAACCGACACTCCGTCCACATTATGTGACGATAATGATGAATGGCAAAGTATTAAATAATGGTATGATGGTACGTACGTGTATGAATATATTATTTAATATATTGTAAGTATTACATGATTTAAAATGCTAGTAATCATCCTTTCAGCGTGTCCAATTTAGCGAATCCATTGTACAGGGTGTTTCATTAATACTTATAAAATATATTTACCAGTTTGCATGAGACTTAAACTGTTCGAGATATTTGGAGAATGGTGCTATGAACCACCCTGGGCGTTATTTAAGAAAAGTCAAAAGCCCTGCTGAGGAAAATGCCATTAATGTTTATAGATCAGGTCTTTCAAATTAGTTATTTAATTAAATTAGGAATACCGTAAAGTGGGTGTGGAAAGCTTTTTAACACACAAAAACAGTAATCAATCAATATTTTGATTTATTCGGGTGTGGCACCTTATCAATTACTACTACTGCCGAAAAATAATTTAATTCATGCCGACTGTCAATATAAATAATGATGTGAACTATACTGTAAGTACACATAATAACCAGGAAGAAATTAATAATCGATACGTTGGACTCTCGAAGATTCTGTTGAATGAGATCTCTATAGAGTTTTAAATTTATTCTAGTTTTTCTAAAAAAAATCAACTTCTAGATTTTTATAGAACATGGAATTATAAAGTGATGTGTCTTGTTTCCCCATATCTGTACTACATAGGTTTATGAGTTTGGCAATGAACTGATATGATTCTAACGAAACGGTTAAGTTTTTGTGTGACTTCTCAATTTTGATTCTCTTTGTATATTACAATTAATCCTAATACCAAGAGTTCGTCCGTATATCACATATCACAAAATTTAGCATATTATTGCACAGATATTGCACATTTTCGTCTTTGTATGATTCCAGTTTCTTGTGCGCAAATGAGAGAGAAAAAAGTAAACCAAAAACAAAGTGTTTCCTTGCGGAAATTAATAGTCACGGTCAAGGCTCTCGGCTACATTACAAAGATTTACAATTACAACTAGACGACGCACGTAATGATCGTGTGTTTGTTTGTCTCCACACCAATTGGTAAATGAAGTTGAAGTTCTCATGCAATCAACAATTAAGATCATTTAACACGCAAACCAGTAATTGAACAACAATTTCGTGCCAACTCAGGTACCTTTGATTTCAAAAACTCAATTTTCGGGGTGGCTTCTCCAGTGATTTGTAAATTATTAAAAACTAAATCCATGACTAGTATTGACAGGTGATTCTCAAATATTATGAAATGCAATTGTCTACAATAAAAATTTGCGTTGATTATGATTTGACAATACAATGCAATACGGCTAACATTATTATTCTTTAGCAATTACTTTGCTTGGATTCCCCATGGACTTGTCAATTTGAATAATTTCTTGACTAGTCTCATCAGTGCAAAAGTGCAGTGATGATGCATCTGAATTACAAATTGCGCTGCACATGTATAATTTGGACTCAAGAATAATGTCTTGGTGTGGGAAAATGCACTGTGCTTGTTTTTCAGTGTATTTAACCTATACAATTCGTGACATGTTATAAAGATGGACTTAAAATAGATAAAAGATTTAACAATGACTCGTAAGCACGCCTTTAAGTGTATGACCACGAAGTAGGACCCAATTTCTTGAAAATCAAAACTGATGCAAAAATATCAACAGGTCGGGACAAATTTTTCGAAATGATTTCATAATGTGCCTATTCCTATCCGTTACAATGTAAAGGTTGTGAGAATTTGTTAAGACGATGCTGGTATAAAGGAGCACGTAAAGTAATCCTTGACTCTTGCGTCATTAATACTCTGATTGTTGAGTCTGTGCTATGAGATGAGTAGAGAAATCTCACGTTTAAATTATTACTTGGAAATAATATCAGTAGCACCTAGATTATAGGGACAAATTATAGTTTAGTTAACTAAGCCTGAATTCTCCCTCCCATTCAAAAATCGTTGTTACGAATGGTAGACAAAAGTTAGCGTTTGCCAGGGGTACCTTACGTTGGGATTTGATGAGACTTGATTTTGCAATAATAATTCTTGAATGGTCATCGAATATGACAACGTACCCTATCCTTATGTTTTCTGTAACTGTCAGTCTCATGTGGTCCATGCATTTGTCCGCCATGTAAAATTCTTGTCCGTGTATGACTAATCTCATCATTATCATTATTACTACCACCTTTCACTTGACGCGAACACTTCATGTCCATGTTATTATTGCATATAATAAGGATGTCCCATACTTCGTAATCCGTCCGCGATTTGCGATTTAAGTAATCCCATGTACCTAACGAACCGGCATTCCAGAAAATCAAAATATAATCACACGATTAGTCGTTCCTCGATGAAAGGAAGGCAAGCTTGACAGATCTTTCATTGAGACGATTCCGGTAAACCAAACTTTCAACTGTACAGGGTGTGTCACACCTTTTGAACCACTTTTCAACCGGCCATGTGGACTCGAAGAAAAACATAAGATATGTATTTTGTAGAATTTTACCACGGATCCAACGAGTCTCCCCTCTTCTAGATGATATCTGCATTGAGGAACCGTTTTGTAGGAAAAGGTAACAATAATAAATCAATAAATAAGATGATTGAAAACGTCCATCTGATATGCATGTTTCATCTTACGGGGTGCACTGACTGCGGACAGGATCGGAACACCTTTCGAAAAAAGTGAGAGGGAGAGGATGCATTCATGTGTATGACCCCAGGGTCGTCCCGTTTGAAATTATCTGCTGTGAAGTTCAAAGTTTTGGAATTCTGTGAACGGATTGTGCCAGAAGAATGTTATGAGGAATCCGAATATGCAAGATTTAGTTCAAGCCGGCAAATTATAAGTTTCGGGACGTTCATATGGTGAATATGTCCCAGTTCATATTTTTGGCCAGGTGTTCAGTTCCTATACGGTCATCCGTATTTCTTGGATTCACTTTCTGCTATTTTAGAAAATGTGATGTACCTTGTCTACCCCCGGACCTTGAGACCATGCATTGAGACAGCACTTTATCCGCACACATGCAATATATCAAGCTTAGAATTAAATCTCAATCCTTTCCTAGAAATTCAATTGAAGCCTGATGTTAAATGATGAAATATAATGAAGTACTTGAATTCAAATCGGGCAGGCTGAGTGTTCTATAAATTATTCTATGTTTGTTATGTCACTAAATGTGGTCTCGGATAATTAGTAGTCTACGGCGGTCGAGTGAAGTTCAATCGTTGAAACCTTCCATTGTCAACACTTGGAGACAAATAAATTATACGTAACGTCAGAAGGGTCAAGACAAGACAAGGGGTTCCTGCCTTCTAATCTATCACGGTTTGAATATGCAAAACGTGACTCAATGCCAAAGAGTAATTATTGGCATAAGATGTATGTTTTGAGTGTATTTTGTTGAATGTGGAAGATTTAGAGAGGTGACGGGGGAAAGATTAACGGCGATTGTTAATTACTTGAATGAATTTGTAAGAATTGGTCAAAAATTAATTTTAATTTCTACACTGACGTCTATTTATTATGTGCATTGCAGCAAAAGAAATGTGAGAAAGATGCATTAGATTTTACATTTTTTACCTTCTATTGCATATAAACTGGTGTCTCATTAAGTAAAACTATTGTCTCCAGAAATGACAAGAAGTGAAGGACAACCTTATTGCAAGTTTAAATAAGGTCGATGAATAATTCAATATGAGGGTGTGAGGCTCATTGGGGCTGAGGCTAAGTGTATCCACTCAAATCTTGCGTATTATTGAATAGATAGCAGTAATTTTATATTTTAAATGACTTAGTTTTTCATTCCAAGATTCATCCAATATTTATATATACATTTTTTAGTCACATTCATTACAGTAGGAAATCAAGTTGACATTTGGCGTAATGACAGAAGACTGGAGTAAAAATTTGAAGAATGAAAAACACGTTTCGTGTATAAACAAGGAATTGTAAACGCCAAATAAATATGTTAAATTGAACTTGTCAATTATACATAAGGTAGTGCCCTGAATGACAACTGGTTTCGATTTTTGCATTTTCTCACGTCCAACATTGTCATCCAAACTTGATTAATATCTCTATATTGTTTTGGCTCGTGTCATTTCTAGAAGCACATCACATTTCATTTCAAATCAAGGTAATTGGTTCGTAAAACGAGTCAATCTGAACAATGAACAGGTCAATTACATCTATGTATTTATAAGGGATTCTTACTAAAAATGGGTTGAGTCACCCGTAAAATTAACTAAAACAGAACAGAGTGCTTCTCTTGGTGTTTTATTAGACACTTGACCTCACCTAAAGTATTCAATACGTTTAGTCTTTGACTGCCGCATCTTCCTACCCAATAAATGAGTCGTGTTTAGTTCACATATATGGGTACTTTGGATATGCACAAAATTTAATTATTCACAAATACCAAATGCTCAAGGTAGCTAAAGGTGTTCAATTGACTTTCACTATATACTTGATTTGATTTGTTCTTTAGTGTTTAGTGGTTGACTCTTATTTATTGCGCGAAAGATCGTGCACGAGTTTATACTTGTTTATTTTATGATGTGAATGCTAATTGCCTTCAAATTAGTTATGAGTTATGAGTTATAACTAATAAAGGATCGAATTTGATTATTAATCTAGTCGATAGTTTTGTACTGGGGTGAAGAGCCCAATCTATCAATAAAGGAATATACATTTTATTCTCACGGTACTCGCCTCTAAGTTTCTTTCCAACCATGCCCGTTAGGAAATGCTTGCCATACACACATCAGTATAAGACAGCCTTACTGATTGTATTTCATTCCAGACATGAATGTTCCGCATCACTGATAAGATATCGCTACACTAAACAAGTGTAGCATTTGCAACATACCCCGGTATGGCAAGTTAGAAGAAAACCTGTAGTTTGTCTTGAATGAAGATTTATTTGTAACTCATAATTTATAAGGAATCACGGAAAACGAAAAGAAAGCAGTAAAAGCACAAAAATACGGAAGGAAGTACAATAGTTTGAGCCCGAAACGTCAACATTCTTTCAATCATTCTTGAAAACTATTTATAAATGTGGAAGAAGGTTTCAAGAAAAATGTTTTGGATTTTGATTTTCATAATTGACGTTGGATAAGAAATGTTCACAATGAAGTACGTTTAGTTTACTCGATAGACTTTATACTTAACAGAATCACAGTGCAGTTAGTAACTGTAAGTATCGGCCGTCAGAAACTGCCATATCTGTCGGCCGATAAGCTCTCGTTATAAGATCGATATACAGGGTGTGTCATAATGACCTAGCGCTATACGGATTTATTCCCTCGCTTAACGGATTGTTCGATTCGAATGGACATTGCTTAAAACGAAGCCAATGAACTGCAAGGGCGGTCAACATTGCGCCATTGTAAGATATTGAACGAAAGGCTATTCCGTGATGCATGAAATGTCGATTAAATCAACGGTTGAATTTCGGTAGTAGTTCTTAAATATTGAGCAGAGTGAAATCGAACAGAGTTAAATTGCTTGGCTTAGCGCACTAGGACGCCAAAATTAACATCAATGAAATCGCTCTTGGGAATCCAATTTACCTTTTTTTAAAATCTGTTGCCATCTCCCAAAAATTCATGAGAGTCGTAAAAAGACTTTTTGAAAGAGACGTCGAAATTTAAAACAAGTCATTACTTGGAAAACTTTTTCATGCTAAAATTAAAATAAAATTATTTGATAGAAATATATCTTATTGGGACAAAAACACGCGTACTCGAACACATTTTCGTCGAGTCACGAGAGCAGATCTGGAGAAAATTAAAGCACGATTTTCATGTTAAAATTTCATAAAAATGGCTATGCCGTATACCACAAGCAACAGGATCTCTTTTGATAAATTATTGTTCAGGTCAAATTGATTTGGTCGACATGAGTAGATCTCACCTTTAGGATATTCGTTCCGGACGTGCTCACTGCAATAATAAATCTACTCTTGTAATTTTGGATAATCCCGATTGTAAAATTCCTAACTACGATGACTTAGTTAAGGATTTGACTAGAGATTGTAATCTTACCAAAACCATGTATCTTAACACTGGGAGTACCATCTCATGCGGACAATTGTCCACACGTTTTTCTAAAAATAAATATTTGAAGGCAATTTTGGCCGATACCATCTAGCGCCCATGTATTCCTCAAGCTTGAATCGCTCTATCTGATGGTGTAAAACTCCCGCCATAGATGGCAACACCTGATTTTACATTGATTTTACAAAAAAAGTAAAAACAAGCTCTATGTTAAAATATTTTGAACCCAACGTACCAACCCATAAGGACATTCGTCCAGAGCGTTGTCAAATGCTAACTTTCCCACGCAGTTGCGATTTATCAGTGTGTGTCGCAACACCGCCAAGTGGACATTTATTCTTATGCGTTGTATAGTGTTACAATGTGTGGACATTTGTCCTCATGGGCTGTGATATCGAGACACATTTTCCGTGGGAGTCCGAGTGTTAAGGGGTGCGCCCGTTATGAGCGAAACCGTTATAAGCAAACAAATACCGTTATGAGCGAAACGCGGGGAAATCATGGCTACAGAGATGCCAGTTCCTCCAAATCAAATCTGATCCATTTTTAATATAAAAAATGAGCTTATTAGAAAATCAATTCTACAATAAAATTAAACAAATCGGTTACCGATATGTCAAAATAAAGTCGTGTCATTCCAAATATAATTGTTTAGCAGCGAAGCGAAACGTAAACATTTTTGCGCTGGTTGGATCGTACAACGCGAATCGGACATTGAAATCTTGATTTTGATTTGATTTGATTCTTTATTTACGTGTTTGACCAACGCATCCTGATACATTTAAGTATAAGTAGAACAAATCGCGAGACTGATGTCTGGTAATACCCCCGCACCCAAGAAACGCAAGCGTAGATTTGTTGAAGAAGCAATTATGCTCTTGAATATCTTAAAATCATCACTACTTTTTGCTGAAAATATTACATTGCTGGAATACATGGACGCAATTTCCTTTATTTCTCATTTGGAATGGACTTTTCTGAGAATTTTTCTCGATTTCTGAAATAATTTTTGGTCTTGAGATCAGTTTTGGGGGAAAGTTCCATGCGATATCCCTTGCTAAAATCTTGAGAACAAAGACTCAATTTTTTTTGAAAATAGTGCAAATACATAGGGGATTATTTGCACTTTTTCCAAAAAAATTTAAAGAGCTTTCAAAAATCGAGTTTTGAGTGTTGCGTGAGCTGACGCCATTTTTGAGGGTTTGGGGCAAAGGTCTTTCTGAAAAAAAAGTTTGAGCAAAATCGAAGAGATATACCTCAAATAGTTTCCTCGTACTTTGTATTAAATTTTTTATGTAAGTGTGAATGTCATAAATTTATCTCTACGTAATATATCTTGCCATGACAGTACTTTTTGTTTTGACGTTATCCGTAATGCACTTGCTTAATTTTATTGTTGAATTGATTTTCTAATAATCTCTTTTTATAATATTCAAAATTGTTCAAATTTGGTTTGGAGGAAGGGGCAACTCTGTAGCCATGCTTTCCCCGCGTTTCGCTCATAATGGTATTTTTTCGTTTATAACGGTTTCGCTCAAAACGGTTTCGCTCATAACGGTGCGCACCATCTTAAGTACAGAGATACGGATACAAAGCGAACTTCTTCCACAGTGAATCTGTAAGAAGTTACTCGGAAAGCTCTTTTTTCATTTAAAAAAAAGTAATAGAAGAATGCAGAGTAATGAAAAATCACTCTAACTCTACATTGAAAGAAATACATCATGATAAAAAGAA
The DNA here is from genome assembly GCA_034694305.1 of Protaphorura glebata. Classification (NCBI taxonomy): domain Eukaryota; kingdom Metazoa; phylum Arthropoda; class Collembola; order Poduromorpha; family Onychiuridae; genus Protaphorura; species Protaphorura glebata. The sequence goes on along the minus strand of JAQFYE010001619.1, from coordinate 504 downwards.
AAGGTCAAAACAACTTCTATGAATCCATTAAATCTGCTCTGCTAAATTCTAAAAATTCAAAATCAATTTATACTACAATTTCATTCTTTAAGAATAAACCTGGTTTATTCGAGGAACAACTACTACTATTACACCTGGTCATTTCAGAATAATAGGCGACTGGAAATTCCGTAACGGGCGACTCCACGAAGACAACCATAATTTTTAGCAAAATGCAGGGCACGTAAACACACGTTGTAATAGGGTGGTGACAAGAGCCGTGTTTGTTAGAAAAGTTATAAGGGACCATTGTTTTTTAAGTCGTGGTAACTCCTAGTTTCTCTCCAAGTGAATGGTGCCAAAGAACATGAATATATTGTCAAGTCAGAAATTTCGGTCATTTTTCAAAGATTCATAAATTAGTCCAGACTGAAAATTGGAAAAATTTGACGTGAACCAAGTGAGTAATATTTATGGGTCTCGACCGACGTAATTTGGTCAATCAAAATGAAACCGAGGATGGGT
>JAQFYE010001618.1:0-21830 GCA_034694305.1 Protaphorura glebata | reverse complement strand
CTGGCCAACCTAACGGACAATGCTCGAAACATTTTTTCGTACGACTTCTTCTTAGTTTACAACTATTTTATTTTATTCGACGGAAGAAACCAACTTGGTGCAATTGAAATTTTCGGGTAAATTTTTCTAGTATTTACTAAACCAACTCGTTATCCTGAACAATGTAAGGTAATTTCAAAATCCAGAGTTGGATCTATATTTAAATAAATATTAGGAGTTTAAAGTCCGGATACTTTCACCCATTGGGTCTTGTCACAGACTTCGCTCTGATCCGATCTAATCAAATTGCCCCGGACTCTGACTCTGACGTAGGGAGGACACGTAGTGTACAAGGCTAGACTATACTCAGTACTAGTGTACTGTACCGCCCAGAGCTTATACGCATCGCGCCAACCCTAGTCTTACTCAAAGGCTCCCAGAAACAAACTGTGCCCACGGATCATTGCTACAACTCCCAGTCTTTATTTTCCGTTTCCGTTATTGTTAAGACCATTCGCCTGAGATTACAAACCCAGCGGATGACTTATATGGTACATCTGGGGGAGGGGAGAGCCGGGTGAAGCCCGTAAAAACCTACGCCACGTGTTTGAGAATCTAGGGCCACCCTCGATGACTCTGGTCACCTATCCTCTCGTATTGACCTTTCCTCCCTGCTATTGACCTCAATTACGAAGGACCACCCAGTTTTCCTTCACTGGGACACGCTTTCTCACTAAACTAAATTGACAGTCTGACCTCGTAGCGTTGACCTCTCATGAACCAAGACTCACCACTTAATCGAACCTGACTTAATCAGTAACTTCCCTGGCTAGTACTCTGACCGAAAAAACTAATTGAGAAAACAATAAACTTGAGGCGAAAGACAAAAATACAACAAAATCAGACGTACTTTATTTTCTATCTTGCCTGCTCACGCTCTCAAACACGACTCTCGCTTTCTCTCGCCTTCTCTCTTTCCATGAAAAAACTCAACATTCACATTTACCCATGCGGACGAATAGAAAGTAACTACATCTATATAACAAATAGTGAATATGTATGTAAAAACCACACCAGATGTCACTTAACGTCCTTCCAGAAAGTCTGATTCAATAAGGTTATTTTTTGTCTATTTTTTACTGACATTCTGGGTCAACTCGACAACACCACGAAATAGTCGGAATGGAACAGGGACTACCAAGACCGGGGATCGAACCCCGTACCAACAGAATAGATGACTGGAACACCGACCACTACACTGTCTTGACTCTGGTTTCGGATCTATATTTAGATGATGGATATACGAAAGAAAACCCTATGATATAAATTTACAATCAAAGTGCATGGGGAAAACTGTCTGGGTAGGCAATGTTAATGTTTTGCCAAAAATTCTAATTTTTTTATTAGTTTATTTATGGACTTTACTGAAATTCAGTTTTTACTCAAATTCATTATGCAAGTATGCAAAATCACACGCAACAAGCCCTGACCAGAAATTCAAAGGGTCGCGAGAGCGCGAAAACTTCAACTCATGAGGGAATGAAAAATTAGGGGTGTCGGGTAAATGATGGCAGCGACGAACAATCTACGGATTGGCGGGTAAGATTTATGCATGTGTTCAAAAATTTTGGTGTGCTTGCAACCCTTGGAATTTCTGATTTGGGCTTGTTGCGTTTTTAAGTCCAGTGTATATGTCACTGGGCTTAAAAAATATGAAAATGTGAAAATGTGAAAATGTGAAATTGTAAAAATGTGAAATTGTGAAAATGTGAAATTGTGAAAATGTGAAAATGTGACATCAGGCCATCTAGCCGGACAGGCGTTAAGGGGTCCTTGGCTCTTTCGGAAAATCTCTGGGACCAGCGATTGACATTCGGTTCTTGCCGGAAGGGGATGTCAAACACTTGTTTAATTACGCTTCAAATTGTACAAATTTCAGTAACTGACGCATTGTCTAAATATTTGGCATACGTTAACAAGGGGTTCTTGGCTATGTCAGACAATGTCTGAGACCAGCGATTGACATTCGGTTCTAGCTAAAACGGGATGTCAAACGTGTTGTTTAATTACGTTTCCAATTGTACCGGTTTCATTAACCGACGGATTGTCATAATATTTGGCATACGTTATCTAATTGTCCTTGGCTTTTTATATGATTGATTTGATATGTGATGTCACTTCTTGGTTTACTGACTGTTAATAAAAAATGTTTCTTGTTACACCCACCAGCTTGTCATTTCTCATTTTCATCCATATCTTAAAATTGAGATTTTGTCCTACGTTAAAACTTGTGTCATGCACATAGGAAGTATTCAGGTACATACAGGCTAGCCCATCTGTCTTCCATCTCGTAATTTTTGATCTGTCATGTCTTTAAATAGATATATGCATTTTTTGCCCATGTGTACTCGCCCGAGTACATACGGGGTAGTCCGGAGACAGCTGGACTAGTCCGGAAACACATACAGACCGGCCTGAGTACATACAGGCTAGTCCAAGACAGAAAAACTAGCCTGTATGCACTCGGACAGGATATACACCTGGGCTGCAATATATACCCTACCTTTCAGCAATTCTAACATGACCAGACTAGGCGCATGCAAATCGCCCACAAAGTCGTTCAATTTCAATGTCAAGCAAAATACACTACATTCAGTTATTCAGTACTGTTTTTAATGTACGTAATGTAGTAGTGAGTAATGTATTCTGCTCTACTGGCGCATTGCACGACTTTTAGCACACGCGACATTTTCCTGAGTGTTTGAGCTTATCTTACGCAAATAACGTATTGTAAAAATTGCGTTTCAAATTCAGAAGCGAGTCGTCGCAGTCAAACTTTCGGGTTAGGTAGGTATTTTTAATAATATAATCTCATCAATGTCATTAAAATTATACCTGATGAATCAATGTCCTTTTCGATATTCTTGGAGAATTCTTGCACTTTCTCATACTCAATCTTTAGATTATTTAATTTCCTCTCGAGCAGATCATTTTCTTCCTTGAGTTTAACCTGGGACTGCTTCAGGAGCTTACTGAAAAATAAATAAGGTGTATAGTTACATTATTTTGAAAAGACACGCTAATTTCTTGATGTCAATCACGATTTAAGGAATCTTTTGTTGTATTGCTAGAGCCGACTTGGGGTAATTACTTTGAAAATTATAATCGATTACAATTACCACGAATTACTTTCAACTTCAATTATAATTACAATTACATTTGTTTTAAAACTGTGTAATTGCAATTACAATTTCTTGGATGTAATTAATTACAATTACGTAAGTGTAATAGAATTTTCAATAGCATGTTCAATTACAAATGAAATAAAACAGTATTCCAAAGAATATGAACCACATTTTGTTAGAGCGAGAAATACCGGGTCAAAAACGGCCTCAAATAGAAGCCAATCTCGATTAGAAGCTGGATGTTGAGTATAAGAATCAGTGACGCAACTAGGGGGATGCATTGTACCCCCTAGGAAAATATAAAATGACCCAAAAACTCAATAAGATTTTTAGAAAATTTAAATTTTTAGTTATTTAATTTCAAAAGAGTGACTTCAGTGATAAAACGAACGATTAATTCATTCATTGAGAAGTTCCGAGCAATAGCTTGCCATAACTACGGCCGGGGTATACATAGTTTAACAGAGCTGAGCTCAAATACTTTAATCAAATTTTCAACTCAGCGTAGGCTTACCAAGCAAAAACTGCTCAATTCAAAAAAGTCCTACACTTCAAGCTATTTTTAGTAAACATATACGTAACAATATTTCTGAAATATCGATTTCCGTCAGATTTTAATCCTTTCTAAAACCAGTAATTATGAAACCGCTGATGTTGGAGGCCATTCCGGTCTAACCCAACTACATTAGGAGCGACTTCGGCACGCTACTAATGTAAAGGATTTTGCCATTTAAGCTAGCTCTTATTATTCCCTTCGTTCATACCCAACAAATTATGACATGCCAGTACAATCCTTTCCTAGTTATGGCTATGACCGGTTTTCAGGGTTTTTCAATTTTAACTATTGAGGTCGGTAGGGTGGCTGAATTGCTTGATAGGGAACACTTGCTAACAAAGTTCGCTAAAGTGAGAATTCTTTCCTAATTTCAACAAGTAAAATTATTCATTTACTTTTTTACAAGGCCCATTTTAATATTTTGCATCTGTTCCTAAAACCTATAGTTACCCCACTAATAATAATATTGAATAAAAACTGGGTTTTCCCTATAGAGGGGGCGTTATAAATTTCCCGTGCATCGGATGAAGCCAGGTTTCAAATATAAGCCTGTTAGTTAGTCTATATAATAAGTCCATATAAATAATTGGAAGTAATTGAGAAAAACTCAATTACAAATTACAGTTACATTGTAATTTGTGTATTACAAGTCTGTGCTAGTGTTGAAATCTCATACGTATTAACCAGGTAAAAATTGGTCTTTCATAAGCCATTGAATCTTAACCTCGCCATTTAATTCAAAACATTTAATTCGATGATTTATTTTAGACTTCTGTTAAGCTTATCTCACGGACATTTAGAACCATATCTTTATAAAAATTTGTTAAAAGTTAAAACGCTTTTCCGTTTTGCCTTCATTGTTTTATTACACATAATATAAAGGGCAAGAGGTATCTCAGACGCTAGAATTTCAAATCCAATTTACTGTCGATTGAAGCGCTCTTTATTTATAACTTCACAAACTTACGCAGTGCGTCGAAGCTTTTCCATTCCTTCATTCATTCTCCGTAGTGCTTCACGATATTCATCATCTAAAAAGAAGCAATTTTCAAAATATTAATCCAAGAAATTAGTGAGTGATAACTGTGGTTATAATATTGTTAGCAAAAGTAAATAGTAACCGTATGATTTTGTGCGACGAATATCTTTCACCTTGACCACTGTTCTGCGTACTGCCCAAAAATCTCTTGATTCAGTTATTCGATCGCTTTTTGGTTTGAGTACCGTTTTTGACCATTCGGTCCTATAACCTGAACATGCCTGCTCCACGAGAATGTGTACAATTCGTTTAGTTGAAGGTGTATGAGTTGAACCCCCGCGTGGTCCACACTTCAGATTGAATATTTTGTCTCTGGATATGCATAAAGCGTGGAGTTTTGATATTCTGTCGTCTGTGCTAGACTTTATTGTCGTGGGTGTTAAATTTTGTTATCATAAAAAGTGTTGAGGTTCGGTTGAGATCATCTGTTGTGCGGTAGGAATAATCTGTCGTTCGGTTTGAATAATATGTTGTTCAGTATAGTGCTACAGCAGTTCTTTCAGTTCCTGTCAGTACCAGTTCCAGAAGGAAGCAACTCTAATTCAGTTCCAGTCCCAGTTATTACCTGAGGTCGAACTGCTGAGTTCCAGTTCCAGTTCCAGTTCCTTGGAATTTAGAGTTCCAGTACCATCAGTTCCAGTTCCTAAATCAGTTCCTATTCAGTTCCAAATTTTTTCACTATTTCTATTGCAGGGGCATATCCCTTCGCTTAGGCTTAGGTAAATTAAATGGAACACGTTTCAAAAAATGGAACGTACATAAATTTTGAATTTTTTTGGATAATTTCAACCAATTTTTCAAATTTAAAACTACGTTAAATTCGAAATGTGCGGGCTTTCATCTGCGTATTTGAAACTGAAATAGGAACTGAGTTCCTAATTAAGTTCCTATGATTTTCAGTTCCAGTTCTCAGTTCCTGACCTCCCAACGACAAGCACAGTTCCAGTTCCAGTACCAGTTCCAACCATCTAGCAGTTCCAGTTCCAGTTCCAACCATCTAGCAGTTCCAGTTATAGGTCTGGAACTGGAACTGGAACTGAATTCGGAACTGAGTTAATAACTGGAACTGAATGGAACTGTTAGTTCAGTATGAATATTCTGTAGTTCGGTATGAATAATCTGTAGTTGAATTTAATAGTCGGTGGTTGGGTTGGATAATCTGTCGTTCGAACTAACTATTTGGGGTAGAAAAGTTGTTTATATATTATATTTATATATTTGGTCGTTCGTGTCGATTATTAATTGTTTGACATTTGTGGTTGGGTTTAGATATTCTGTCGTTCGTACTTGTTTCTTGGTCGTGGAATATTTGTGGTTCAAGTTGGGTATTCTGTCGTGCAGATATATACCCCTTAGTAATGACAGACTACTTTAGAAAGTATTTCAATTACAATTACAAATTACAGCCTAATCTTGAAAGTTTTTCAATTGCAATTACAAATTACAAGCAGAATTATTGATGCAATTAATTACAATTACAAATTACAATTCAAATTACTTTCTCGATGTGATGTTTTTATGTGCTAACATCATGTATTTGACGTTAAAAATTTTAAGTAACTGTAAAACTAATTGAGAAACAAATAAATTTAGTTACAAATTACGATTACAATTACACACAATTTCTAAACTATTTAATTACAATTACAAATTACAGCTGGAGTTCAGAAAGCGAACAATTACAATTACCAATGTAGTTGACCCAAGTCTGCTATCAACGATACAGAAGAAATGGACAGAGGCGTTTATCAGTTAGAGAGTTATGCGGATAACGTTCCGATGGTCCGATCATGATGAATTCTACTCAAGTCGCGGGATATAATTTTTAAGAGAGTGATCGTTTACTTCACGACCAATAACTAATTATGAGCATGTGCAGGGGATTCCCGAAAAGAACATTTTTGTGTTTAATTTTAGCTTAGTTACAAAAAATTTATAATACAGAATACAGTTTTATGATTCAGTCTAATGACGTTAAAGATGTAATCAGCAATAGCAACAGTCTAGAAATAAATATTTATAACAAGCCGAAAATACAATAAAGAATAATTCACCTTTTCGACAATGCCCCTTAATGTTCTTGAAGTAAATGCTAAAATTATAAAAATTATTTGCTGACGCTTGATTAGAACTCTCAGAAGAAAAAACAAATTGAGGTGCACTTGTAACTTAGGCCCCTTGTGTACAGGGCGGTCCCGAAGAAACAGAGTTGCTTCACATATTTTGTATCTAAGCTAAACATTTCATTTGACTTAATGTTAAATTTTCGTTACAAGCACGGGGTATAAAAATCTTAATTATTTTTTAGAAAAGATAACAAAATCGGATTTTTTTTATTTAAATCGGTTTTCTTTATTTAAATCAGATTTATATTGATTTTTTAAGGGCAATAAAAATCAAGATTCTTTTAAATCAAATGCGCGCGCGCCTTGGCGAGTAGCCACACTTATTCGAAAATAAAAACTTTTCTCTCATAGACTTAGTATTACAATTTGTTAATAACATACTAAATCTGCAAGATATCTTGCTAAATCTGTGGTTTTCCGTCCTTCCCGTTCCCTTGACCTTTCAAACGTCAAAGTCTATTTTTTATACTTTTCAGTGGAGAAAACAAGGTCGTATTTGAGTTGTATTTTTACATATTACGTTATTTCCTAAAAATAACCGGAAGTTGATTAGAATCAGTGATTTAAATAAAACTGACGATCGTATGTTGACATTTTCACCACTATCTTCAACTTCTAATAATTAGTCACAGAAATTAGTCCTTTGATAAATGATTTTAAGAGAAATGCACAAAGGCAGTCTGAAAAATAAAAACTATTGTTGTAATTATTATGTATTCAAATTGTCGTTTATTATCGACTGTTTGGTTGCTTTTGTGACTCTCAGTTTAAAATCACAATTTTCAAAACCCTATCTGATCTGCAAGACGTATAATAAAAACGCAAAAATTGGGTACACCTAATTTCAAAATTTACGTCGATATATTTACGTCATCAAAATAAGGTCGGCGCAACGCCATCTAACTATTGTCTTACCACTATCAGAGACACTTGATGACCGTCGAAGGGTTTGTTCGTCCTGTTCGCTACAGACTGCATCGATTTTGGGCCGTTTTGCCGGAATTTCAACTGCCTCTTCACTCCTAGATATTTGGTTATATCCAGCAACTTTTGATATTGACTCCTGGAATTTGAGCACATCCATACATCCGGGCGCGACAATATTGTTTAGATCCATCTAGATTTATTAGTGTTAATTAGCCAGCACGCATAAAATTATAAATTTACATAAATTTACGAGAAGCAAATATTACGTTGAGCGGTAGGGTCGTGTCGGATTTTCTAACCTTAACCAGAGCCTTCCTAGTGTGATAGAGCATGTCTGCCCTTTCCGGTGACTACGGGGTTCCAAATAAAAGGAAAAGATACGTAAGGACTAAAGTAATACGATGTGTATTTTACACTCAAGACAGGGTGATTATATATATATATATTTCAAAAATGTGGTTTTTGCGGAGGAATTTCTGAGACTCGGAGAGAATGGACTGAGTTTAATACGTCCACATAGCTAGTACTACATTTTTGGCACGGTGCGAAGGGTATAGCGTGATAAGCGCGCTCTAAAGCTAGTTTAGTTTAACCGTGAACATTATCGTAGGCCAATATTACAACGTGGGTGCTGCCGAATTTTTTGTGGGACATCTCAATTATTGTATTAAAAAAATTATCTTTGATAATTTAGGTAACGAAATCCTTAAAACTTATAATGTGAAAACTTCACCGGATTGCCACTTGCACGTGGTTGTTTCTACTGCACATACCTGCAACAGTCGTTTTCGAAGCGTGTCATACCCAAAGAATAGGAATGAATGCTAGTAGATTGGACTTTTTAAGTTGCAACTCGCACTCTCACAAACGAAAACCCTTCTCTCTTATCCAGTCAAGATGATATGAGGGGTTTGTCGTATCCACAAAAATTATTGCGAATTTTCAGAAATATAAATAGAGCGAGTGGTTGGGTTTCCCACCCAATCTTGACAGTACAAAAAAATCGTTCATTTGTATTCACAAAGAGTCCAGTGGACTAGAGATGAGTCGGCCAGCCGACTTAATCGGTAGACCGGTGGGTTCGACCAGGACCGACCGGGATTTTACCGATCGGGAAAGTGTGTTTGTTGCCGGGCATGGAATGGTCGACAAATATGAAACGTTGATTTAGTCGGCCATGGACCGGCAGACATTTTTTCTACCATGGCCGAATCACCTCAAATGCGGATCCAAATGGTAAATATTAGCTAATTAAAGTGGATACAGCCAACGAAAATGTTCACGGGTTATGGATTCGGGGGATGGGTGTCAGCGGGCTGAGCGAACCTTGTCCATCTTATCCATGCGTAGATTCAGTCAGTCGGTCGTAGGAATATCTCAGTTGATTTTGTTGGAAATATCTGACCCCTTTTTTTAATCCGGTCGCCGATAGGCCTAGTGATTTGATTATTTTGATTACAGTTAGTAATGAAAAGACGCGCTGTGTCTGTGCGTATTATTCTGTTACCGGACGCCGTATAGAACTGTTTTGAGCTTGGGTTTCTCTGTATCTAGCTTTCTTTCTAATTTGGAGTTGATCAGTTGTAATCATTTGTAGAAAATCAAAAATTTCAAAGATGAAGAAGACTAGAAGCGCGTACGGCGCCTAATCTCAACGGATTTTGAACCTCTACGGATAAGTATAACTTCCCATATCATAAGTTATTCCCACAGTTATTCTGTTGTGTGTTTGTTTTGGAGGAATTAGGTCTGCCAGTTCTGAACTTGTCTTCTAGTCAGTATTCCGTACCCTCTGCATTCCAACCCACTGAAGCTATCCGAGGCGTTGTCAATTAGGGCGGCTAAGGTTTAGTGCTTTGATGCTTGGCCAGCAGGAAAATCCGCTAGTTTATCTTCTAGCCGTAATACATTTTAGTGGGATAATCGTATCTAAATTGGATGTGACAGAGAAACTGGAAATACCCAACGGAGATACTAGGAGAAGGCTTGAAGAAATTGTTACGGCATAAAGAAAAACTTATTGACAATTGAAGAAGGCCAAAACAAGGAGGGAGAATAAGCCTCGTGCAGGCTAAAAGGACAGCGCCAAAAACTTGTAGGGGGCGGGAGCAACCCGGACGGGAGAGATTTCTATCCCCCCGCTCATAATGGGAAAACCCGTTCACTTTTGAAAAATTCTAGTTTAAAATCGGTAAAAGTTTAGACCGTCTACCAAAGATTGTTAATAAATTAATATTCCTAATTTATTGAAACAAATAGTTTGAATTGCTTAAATAAAATTCTAAATAGGTTTTCACCTTTGTAAAGAATCAAGTTTCCTAATGTTATTCTCCATAAGGCCTAGTGTCGAGTGCGCAAGAAGTGAGACAGAATTTTATCTTTGGAAAAGGAGAAAAGCAGTGGCGCATCCATGACTTGCACAAGGCCTATTGCAGTAGCTTGAAGAGATTATAAATTATAATTCTAATAATATTTAGCCAACATACAGAAAATTCACCGAATCTTATTAGATGATAAGGACTGATGGATTGCTAAACTCACTAACATGGAATTTAATCTCGGAGAGCCAATTTCCAAAGTGACAGTGTTTGAACATAATATAGCCCCCCTAACGAGTAAGCCAACCAACCAACGCCAAATATCACGCCGCACTCAAAGCACGCATAAAATTGAACGATTTAGTACATGGGACGTTCATTTGGGCGTTGGCCGGGATCAGGTGTATTTGCTTTTTACCAAGAGGATATACCGTACGAATTTTGTTTGAACTCCCTCTGTTATTCCCCTCTCTCTATTACGACCAAATCAAAATTTTAAATTTTGGTAAAACAACCACTTCTGTTCTCTCTATTATAACCCTCTCTCCATTACTTCCCTCTCTGAACTACAACCCTCTCTCTATTATAACCCTCATAGATAGGGAGAGGATTTGGAGTTTGGCGTGGATTGGGCATTAAGTAGGAATACTTTGAATTACTATTCAATTATCCTAATAATCTTAATAATCTTATTAGTCTCTAGCATTTGTCATTAATAATTACTACTTTAGTGGCGTCGAGTGCAGAGGATCGTGTCTTTTAAACGCGAAGTTCTGTTCTAACATTCGGTACGTAACCATACGTTGAGTAAATAATTACACATGCGCACGTCTCCGCTAACTATCTAATATGCCCGCCCGATTTAACAGTCCAATCCACATTATTGCAAAGTTATATTAAAATTGCAGTTCTTAGGAATGAGCAATGAATTAATTTCACGAACGATAACTGCACGACTTATAAGCATACTGCAGTAATAACGTGGGATAGCGACTAAGAGTGGATGGAGATATGAGTCAGATTGAGAGAAATTTTTATTGATGTCATAATGATCCATAGCCCATACAGTTCAGTATAATAACCAAATTGATTTCTAATGAATGCGACGATGATTAGGCAACGGCGGTTGTTATGACTTTTGTAGTGACGTTCAGTGAGTAGTCATATCTATGCGGTAGAACCGCTCGGCAGGTAAGGAAATTCAAATTGGAATTTGAATTTGAATTCGAATTAAAAAAATCGGTATTTTGACGACAATTCGAATCGGTATCCCAATTAGATTTCGTATTTATAAATCCAAAATTAGAATCCGTATCAGTGTCCAGAAACTTTTCGAATCGGAATTCGAATTCGAAGTTAAAATTAATTCAAATCAGAATTAGAAATGAAATTCGAATTTGAAAATAATTCAAATTGGAATCCGAATTCATTTTTTTTGGATTTTCCGATTCCAATTCCACAATAAAAAATCCGTGCAATGCGTGCGTGGTCTGTAGGAAAATTGAGCGCAAAACGGAAGAAGATATGAAAAGTTCTCTCCGACATCATCCACCACACATAAGCAATTCATATTTCGAAGTCTGTTTTTTCAATTCTGCCGAGCTATTTCCGGATATCTCCTGGAATATATTGGTATCAAGATTTTGGATCATTTTGTTAGAATCTTCCTGGGCGTGTTTTATGTTTAGGAGTCCCTTCGGTGTAAAGATTGTTCTCAGGTTCACATGCACCTCATGTTGACCAATTAGACAGGAGCCATTTTGAATCTTCTAAATAGTTATACTCTATTGTTGCTACTGTCTCCCGAAAATTTTTAATATGCAAGTTGCATTAATTAAAATAAAAAAAACTAAGAAATCAGTACTCGAATCGGAATCCGAATCGTAATTCAAATTCGAATTATCGGAGTTCGAATCCGAAATTTTCATAATTCGAATCGGAATCGCAATATCGCAATCCAAATTTTCAACATCGATTTCGAATTTGAATTCGTAAAAAAAATAATTTAAATGAAAATATTTGAATCAGAATCCGAATTGTTTTTTCGAATTTCCATCCCTGCCGCTCGGATCGTCACTCCCCGTGGTCTCAAAGGACAGGTTATTCTAATGAGTTATTCTCTGGTCAGGATTCGGTGAGTAGACTTTGGTAGTGTGTTTGTGTGAAGAGGCGCTCACTTTCCGCGCTTGCCTGCTTGATGGGGCCGGAATGTTAAAACGTAGCTGTGCTAGTTTTATAACGCACTTAGCAATGACGCGTAATGTGACCTTAACCCTAACCCGATAATACTTAGGTACGTGTAATTCCAGATTCATCCCGATTTTAAAAATTTAAAACAAGTGTTAAAAAAATACTAAGTACGGTCACGGTCAACGGTGCATCCAGTCTCTACTTCCTCCGTGCCTTATCTGTATACTCAGCTCATAGAAATTAGTATATTGTTAGTCCTAATAGAATTATGTGTAAATAATATACATATTCTAATGTTAGCGCGATGCTGCTGGCCACGTATAAGCTCTGGGCAGTGGGGTACATTTGTACTGACTATAGCCTAGCCTTGTACACTACGTGTCCTCCCTACGTCAGAGTCAGAGTCCGGGGCAATGTGATTAGATCGGATCAGAGCGAAGTCTGTGACAAGACCCAAAGGGGGAAAGTAGCCGGACTTTAAACTCTCAATATTTATTTATTTATTTTTATAATATACATATGTTTATGTATATGTATATATATCTATTTTGTTCTTTCTACAGTTAACATGAACGGGCCAAATGATCATATCTTCATTGATGCATTGAATTGCATACGACATTTTGCCAAATCGAAGGAATCCACAACAAAAACTGGGCAGAATTATGCGTATATGGTCGACAGAGCTGATATTGCATTAAAAAATCAACAGCAGAAAAGCCTAAATGTGGATGACTTTAAGTTCCATGGCATTCTAGGCAAGGGAACTTGCGGATCAGTGTATAGTGTAAGTCAGAACGTGTAAAATTATTAACCAGTCTAACTTTGTATTATAATTTCCGCTAGGTTTTTGCTTATTCCACGGCAGCATGAACGATCTAGACCTTTTACACCCCACGCGAGAAATTTGACCCAAAAAAATTCGTCAGTGCCAGCATGTAATTTAGTGGTTAAATCGCACTATTATCATTGCTGCGGATTGTTCAACTATACGATAGTGAAATCCAATTTTGGCACCAAATAAGTTATTTGACTAATAATAGCATTTTTAGTACTTGGCTCGAACCGAGAGTTCAAGTGCGCCAACAAGTAGACCGTTGAAATGTATTATCGAACTGTTGATAACAATCTATTCTATTGAATTGAATTTCAGGTTACGAGAGTCTCAGATGAAAAATCCTTAGCTCTTAAGCGTTGTATGACGGGTAATCCAAAAGATGATTTCAACGAAAGAAACAATATGATATTGCTCAAGGGGAATAAAAATATCATGCAACTTGTGTCGACATTTTTTGACGGACATCTCAATTATGTGATGCCTCTTATGTTAGGTAAGTAAATATTTAGCCATGCTTTAGCGTTCACAATTTACCACATTTATTATGCATTGGGTTTGGAATTTGGGACAAGTGTTTCATGAACATTGTGCCCACGTCCTTAACATGATTACGTATGTCCCTGCGATGTCTCGGTATCTATTTGGGGGTAACGACATAAGTCGTGACCCATTACATGTACAATTGGAGTCTGGATTTTCTGAAAATTATTATTGTACTTGAAATTGTAAATTTGTTAAGTTAGTAATGAGTAAATTAACTTACGTGTAAATCCAAAGAAATTTTTTGAATTTCACTTATTTTTATAACTTCACATATTTGATTAACTTCGCATATTTTGTTAGCTTTATATTTTGTGAGTTACGTTCACATATTTTTTGAAATTCACTGATTCTTTTTAACTTCACGTATTTTTTTTGTTGTATTCACATATTAAGTTAACTTCATATAACTGTTGTAACTTCACTAATTTTTTAAACTACACATATTTCGAGAACTTAACATATTACGTGTTATGTTATGTGTATTAGGTTACGTCGTTTTGTTACATGAATTATGTGAAGTTTAAATAACATGTGAAGTTCACTCAAAATTTATTATTATCGATTGACATTTCTTTCAATTTTTTTATTGCCACTTACGTGCTCCACAGTCCCGTGTTCAGTGTTGGCTTATGGTTTGAGCCCTAACCTAATTCCGCCACAAGTGACTTGTCCAATGCTCAATTTTGATACACAGTCAAATCGATAGGAGCAACCGCTGCACCGGGATATTAGTCAGCGTTATAAATTGGTATATTCTACAACATATGCTTCATAGTTTCTAAAACAGTGCATCGTAGTCTATGCGTCCATAATAGAGAGAGCGCTGACGTAGATGTGTAAAACATTAAAACAAGGAAGCATACGGGAAGCGTTTCAAATCAAGGTCTTTGAGAGCAACTTGGTAGACTCTGTATGGTTTTCGGAAAAGAATCGAGCATGAATCGTCATAGCAAAACTGGTGCTCAATATCAAGGTGTCGAGTAAAATTTTCGAATCTTTCGAGTCAACTCTTGACAATGCGTTAATTCATGCCGTATGCAGTAATAGAAGAACATGGAAACAAGAAAATAAATCCGAGTTATTGATTGGAATGAACGATTCGCGTATATATGTAAACGGAAACGATTTGTCTGGACCTAACTGTTAAGAAGCGTTTAAGTTTACCAGAATGAATAAATTAGATTTAAGGGGGCAAACAATATTGTCAACTTACATTGGACTGAACTTAAACTAGTCGGATCAAGAGTTAAATAGTAATCATTGTTCTAAATTGCGCTTCCAAGTGTATTCGTTGCATTATGTAATTGGTGGTCTTCAAATTTAGGATATGTAATCGAACGGTTCTGGGCTGCTTCCAACGTTGTTAGTCTATATGACTGGTATAACAGTATTGGACGTAGCTATATTTGATTATACTTAATTCTTATAATGAACGACTATTCGATACAGCTGCTTCCAAAGTTATGAGACTATCTCTTTACGACATTCTATATCGCTGCAATATGTATAAGGGTTCCACATTGATGTTCCCAATATTCCGATTATAGATAAACGGTTCTATATAGTGGCATCCATGACTGCGTTTATATATCTGTTCTGGTTAAAGGTTTTTCCAAAATTCCTATAAGACATAAATATTCTATATAGGTGCTTCCAAAATTGTTATATCGAACGGCACTGTATAGACCTTTCCAATACATTGCTCCTTATATCCAGAACTGCACGGCCTTCTTTTAGTTTTCAACTATTTTATTATTAAGTAATACTTACTTGCAATGCGGAAGACTCACATCGCCTATCCTTCTTTTCGACTTACGTACCTCCACATATATTCTCTTAATTATTAGCCTGTGGACGCAGCAGTCCTGCAAGGGCTTATAAAATCCAAATGGCTGTTTGTCTGTCATGTACGGTGCCATGCTTCCCACCCCATCTCATTTCAATCTCAATCATATCAACGCGACTTCACTTAAAAATTGCGTTAATTTATATACCTGTTATACAGCGAGGAGCAAAAAAGACGAACACCCCAACTTACCCCAACTGCAAGAGTGCACGGAACGTCAACTGCTCCTTGCCCGCGCACTCTTGTGATTGGGGCACGTTGTGGTGTTCGGTCTTTTTTACTTCTTACTGTATTACGCGATTTCTAATTTCTATAAACAGCGTACGCAAATATGACTCAGTTACATTTAATAGAGAGCGTCACAAAATAGTTTTTGCTCTAACCTTATTGTTATCATAAGGAATTGAAAATAGCTTCTGACTGTATTGGTATATAGAACTGTTTTTTCAATAGGGTTCAAGTACTTCTGGTTATATTTCCCTCGAAATTCTTTGCGAACAAAACCAAGAACGAATTCAAGCACCGCTGAGCGCCGGGAGTATATAATTGTGCTCTCACTATAATACAATAAAATACGTTATGTTGTAGGTGTATGTCCTTGAGATATGACCGCCTAATCTTGAAGGTATGACCCACTCGGTAGAACCAACCTGGTATGACCCCTTAATGTTGAAGGTACGTAACTCAGGGTATGACCCCCCTAATGTTGAAGGTGCGTCCGCGACGGTATGACATTCTAATGTTTGACGCATGACCCCTTCGGTATGACTAATGTTGAAGGTATGTCCCCGCCAGTATAACCAACTTTAAAATTTTGAACATCTGTCAACTACTCTGTACACCTCCTTAACCATTTCCACTTTACTAATCTCAACCTCCTGAACTACACGCTACACCCTTTTAACCATTTCCGCTTTACAAGTCTCAACATCTCTCGGCTAGTCCCTACAACGCGCACCGCCTTAACCATTTCCAATATATCCATCTCAACATCTCTCAACTATGCTCTACACCGCCGTAACCATTTCCACTTCACCACACACTACAACACCTGAACCACTCTCTAGACCATTCTTAACTTCTCCGTATAGCCTGTAAACGTATCCCACGGGCTCTCACCCAGTCGCGACTGTTTATTTTAATTTGCAGGTGACCTGTCACAATTGACTCAATATGTGACTGAGAAGGCAGCCAAGATCTACACACTGCAGTTGTTCAATGCTCTCGAATATATGCATCAACACAGAATTCTGCATAGAGATTTAAAATCAAAAAATATATTGGTGGATTCCAACTACAACTTACAAATATCAGATTTTGGTCTCAGTCGAATGGTAAGTCAATTCTAGTTAAAATTTATTCGAACAACATGCAAACTACTCCTACAATTTCTGGGTCCTTTGTGTGTCAGCATTAGGAAGTATTCTTGGCATTCAGGGTAAAATTGGAAAGCAATTAAAAATCGGCAGTCCAAAATAATGTATAATTTATTCTCAAATTGCAATTAAAGAATACATTGGATGTGAATAATAACAACGGAAGTTACATCAAAAATTACATGCTGAATATTTGAAAGTTTTACTCCGCGTTTTAGTTCACCGCAAAATTATTTGCAGCCAGTTTAATGGGATTCTCAAGTTATATTATTATTCATACTATTCAGGTCAATGGGACATTAATAGAGGATACATGTGTTGGGACCGTTCTGAACTATTCCCCCGAGATCTTTCAATCAAAAGAATATACCACGAAATCTGATGTCTGGGCAATGGGTGTTGTGCTATATGAGTTAGCAACGCGTGGAACATATATATTTCTCGAAGCCGAAGAAAGCTACAGTTTTGACCGCATAAAGGCAAGGGTCCATGACGTGAAATACGTTCTCACGAAACTGAAAGACACCAATGTGTTAGGCTTTGCAAATATTTTGGTCGAAATATTTCAAATTCAACCATGCAGAAGATCCTCGGCTCAACATATTCTTCAGTGTGGATTCGTTTTGGAGTTTGGCATAGGATTGGAATCACTTAACAACCGTCAGCAGAATTAATAAATTATTATACATATTGAAGTTGAGGGCATTTATAGTTGCCATATTTTTGTTTATTTAAATCCAATACAGAAGGTGTGAAGCACCTACTTTCTGCGGATATCCACCAACAAATTATTGGACTACAGTCTAGGCCTTTTCAGGTGAACAGAGTGGACCATGTCAAAAATATTTTATACGCAGGGTTTTCCTACGCAGCAAGCGTAAATAATGAGATAATCGAAGAGAATTTTAATGAGGAACAATTGAATGATGTAAGACTACATAAGCTTATGATAACCGATTATTTATTTTTAGCAAAAATGAAATATATTCTTTACTTTTAATAATTAATAATCAAAACTTTTAGGTTATTGCAACCAAGCACTGCCCACTCAATATTCAACAAATTCCACCATTTAACACTCTCACGGTTGATAATATGTCCGATCAACCAAAAAATGATGGACCAACCATTACTACACAACCTGAGACCACACTAAATTCGACAGTTCGAAGTAAAGCCATATAATATTATTTTATCTTACAATTTTACTCACAAATTTTAACATTTCACACTCCAGAATTTAGAACCTTTCCTGAATTCGATGCTGAAAACAGAGTTGGAAATTCGGATCATTTTCTGAAGTGTAAGTTTTGCAACTTTACAGCTAAAACGAGGAAGAGCTTCAGCAATAGTCACTTTAAGAAAATGCATAATTCCTTCAAAAATAACAAATGCGACGACTGCAATAAGATGTGGGAGACTCCGAGTGCTCTGAACAGACATAAATTAACACATTCGAGGCATAAATTGTAATGGAAGTTGAAATCAAATCATAGAACGTGGTCAGTGCATTAAACCGTTAATGTGTACATATTATATTGGCAGGCCCATCGGCCGTCGGCCGATCTCACCCTGTAGTAGGGACAAAAATTGGCTTAAGCAACCCAATATATTATCATTCTTACCGTCTCAATGCATGCCCTAATCGTTACCCCTCATTTTCTCAAAAAATCAAACCATTTTCTTTGCCAGGCTGTAAAGAAACCGAATAAATAATATTACGGGACACTCTCAACCGGGCGCCGCCCGGCCACTTTCCAAGAAAAAAGGAATATGGCACAGTCTAGGCTGGGTCATGAGCACGGCAAAAAGTGAATAGTCATTTTGGTCTTTGATTGAGGTTGGGTCAGGTCACTAGAAGGAAGGTTTCACAGTTCATTTGTGAAACCTGGTAAAATCTAGGTTAGGGAGCAATGAACTAGCGGGTTTATAACGCATGAGAGGAGCATTACCTTTATAATACCCACATACAGGGTGTTTACAAAATACTGACAAATTGTTTGTTGGAGTGTTTGCGTAGTTATGAAAATTTACATTTGAGGCAATGAGATTAAACCGCGCACAACAAGAATCGACTCACTTACATTGTGCTTAACAGCAAGCACTTGAATAGACATGACGCAATTATTATTTTAACACGTTCTAATTGGGCTCCTATGACGTTCACGTTAATTTTTGGACAAACGCGTTAAAAATCTTTCAAATTATGAACTGCAACGATACGAAATAAATGCTTAAAGATCACTGACCTGTCTACAATTATTATGTGGTATTATTAGGCAGGAAATAAATAAGCTTTTAACGAATAAAATAACAAAACTCGGAGTATAGTTCCCAGCGATGTACCGAATAGCGAATAGTCGGCCTCAATTCGGCTAACCGAATAGTATTAAAGTCATACATATTTCAGAAGAGGTGTGTTCATTGAAATCCGCTTTCAGGAATTCGCTCAACAAATATATAAATGGGAAAACTATAAAACAGAAGAAAGAAAGCATGTCATATTTGTGCAGATAAGTTCGGAGTTCGGAGTTCTATGTTCAAAGTGCTCTAATAATATGAGTTGGATCCCAACTGAATCTAGTTTCCCTAACGGTCGGGTTTCACAAGAGAACATGAAACAAACTGTACTGTACTGATCCGATTCTGTTTAAGCACAATTAATGAAGAGAGAATGGCCTTCAAGTTAAACTGACAAATATAGGCCGTCTCGCGGGAAGGTAGTACGTTAGAATCATTTACCGTATCACGAGATTGTGTCCTGAAATTTAGTAATCAGTAAAAAGTACAAACATTTTTCGAAGTCAGCGGCGCAAACGATGAGATTAGCGACTTACGATTAGCGACTAACTCCATGCTACAACAAATCACTGGTTTCTGACTACCCATAACTTAGATATTTTGGTGTCTAGTATTAGTGGGCACCAGTAACTAATTCTGATGTCAAATTCTGATCCTTGCATGCTACTCATCAAGTGTCGTGAAATAAAAATGCGGACATGCATAAATAAGTAGTAATACCACTTCAACTTACGTTAGTCCCTGGACATGCTAATACACAGAAGTACGATTGTAATCAGAAATATTCACGTAAGGCGATTCGTTTCTTTACTGCAAAGACAAGTTGACTTCATAAGCATAAATACAGTATCCCCATGCCACGGATTTTAAAATAACACCCTACTTGCATAGTTTTTATTATCCGGTCGGATATCTGGACGGATATTCGGCCGAAGGCCAGATACCACTATCCGGTCTATCCTTAGTAAAGAAGGTAAATAAATATTTAAAATGCGAGTAATTTTTCGTTGTCTACTCGTTTACTTTCTTTGTTCCTTTAATTTTCTCTGAAAAAAAATCTCTTCACAAGTAAGGTTGAGATTTAAGTGGTCATCCTTAACTTCCCTGAGTTACAGATGTCAAAAATTTAGACTCATCCAATTGTTTAGTTCCGATTACGTTAAAATCTTTCACATTATTCTATATTGAGTTACTCGAATAGTTTTCTCAAATTGATCACGTCTACTTAATTAAAATTTGAACATTTCTAAGACTCATACCAACGTCATTCTAAGAAAAATTTTTCAGCTTTCAAAAACTCTCATCCATTTTCGTAATTACATGGAGGAAAATTTGTAGATTGATTAGTTGATCCAAATAATTTTTCTCTGTTTGTAGAACAACACAGCTTGACTTTAGGGCTGAAAATATTACTCCTGAACCATCTCATAACCAAAGATTAAATACACGTTCCTCCAGTATCATTATATCTCCTTCCACCACAGGCAAAATAAAAAATTCACGCTCTATGCGTCCACACATTCATTCACGAATTTAAAATTGTATAATTCTGTCTGCGGGTAGATATAAATGCTGCAATCGTAATAGGAAACCGAATATTATAAAGAGAGTTAAATTCAACTACTGTCAATTTATAAATTTTAAAGAGATGAAAATAGAATTTTTTTTTATAATGGTATTACTCTGGAGAGAAGAAAATAGAATATTTTCTTAGGGAAAAGATAGTAGGTATTATTTACTGGTTTCGCAGTTTATCTGCCAACTAATACGTTATACTTATATGATGAACGTCTAATGCGTCGATTCTCATTCCATTTTAACCAAAGTTAGGGATCGACCACCTTACCATAGACTAGCTATGTACTGTTCTCAGTTCCTAGTCATGAGTTATAATTTAGACTTTGACAAAACTACACTACCAATCCTCTCTAATCATTTTCCAAGTCAGGGACTCAAAACACTCAGAAAAAAATATATTAATTTACCTTTCCAATTGTTGACTTAAGGCAGTGTCAAATTACTAAAAAAATATTCCAAATCACTCAGTATTTACAAAAAAAACTGTAACATCAGATAATAAATCAAAAGTAATCTTGCCTAACCACTAAATTAAATGAAAAGTGATCGCAGTAAATCAAAACTAATCTTACTACACAATAAAATAAATCAGATCTGCTGGGTTAGGCATAAGCTTAGCCTCCAACCATTTCCGGTTTAATCGCACAAAAAGTAGTGAAATACACATTTTAAAGAGAATATTTGTGATATATTTAGGGAACCATTGCATTTGAAAATCCGTAGCGTGCAACGTTTGTGACGTGCTTTCCTTTAGTTTTAGAAATTTATTTTTTACAATAATTTCATATATAATTGCATTTTATGAAAACCTGCCAAACAAGAACACCGCTACTAGTATCATAATTTTGAATGAATGAAGAGAATTCATTTGATATGACCAGAGGCCCATTCAAAGGTGGTTAATTTTACAGAGAATTTTCTTGCATACCTAGATCCACAGTATAAATGAAGTAAGTTTGTGAATAAATTACAATATTACAGCAATAATCTTAAATTAATGAGAATAATCAATGTTTCATGTCATTTGA
>JAQFYE010001617.1:0-21832 GCA_034694305.1 Protaphorura glebata | reverse complement strand
ACTGTATTTAAAATACAATTTTGACTGTATTTAAAATACTGTATTTTCAAAATACAAGTATTTTGCCCATCTATGCTACTAGGGGGACATTCCCTAGATCAATGGAATGGTCACCAAAGTTGGCTGAAATTTTCGCATGTGTCGTTTCTAAACCGTATGTTGATTCAATCTCCGTTTTTCATGGATAATTGCCCACAAACAATTGTTTCAGAAAAAGAAAAATATCCAGAATGACATTTCTAAAAATTACACGCACATTTCGAACAGAATTTCCAGAATTCTAAGTACATGTTTTTAACTGAATAGCAAGTAATAATTAATTTTTATATAAATTATTTTGTAAAAAATATGGGAAGATCCCATGTTTATATTAATATTATTAAAGGCTCTAGTATTGAGTGATCAAACCCTGCTTCAAGTAGACACTAATAATTCTAAGGATATTCGAGCTGAATATATTTTTATTGTGTAATGAAGATGTGATGAATTTAATTTGTTGACAAAAACCTAAACTGTTGGACGAATGATACACAAAAAATAGGATGTGGTACAGAAAGAAGACATGGACATACGTACGAAGTGTATTTTTAAGCGTAATTTAAACCAATTTCTTCTTTAAAATTAAAACTTTTGGTCCCGTATTAAGCTTGATTGGTGGATATCTTGAGAAATTAAAATCAACACTTTCGAATCCATCAATAGAAAATAAGACGTCGTGGGTTTTAAAATATTTAAATCTTGTTTCCACGTCCAAAGTTCCAACCATAAGATGTGTAAACTCCAACATAGCTGGACTTCCTGGTTCCAGATCCTCAGTTTTATTGTACCTGATTTTGCAAAAGAAATATTTTTATTTTTAAAAATTCAGGTATTTGTTTTAACCTGTCCCAAGCCGTCTTAGAATTTAGGATTCCACCGTTAAAAAACTGGCCGTCTAAGCCAGGTGGCCGCGGGGACAGGCTCCACTGTAAAATTATAAATCTCTCACCTCCACTCCTTCGACATTTCCAAAAATCTTGAGACTCCAGTTTGTGCGGAATAAACATCAATGTGTAAATTAACCGGGGAATCCGTTGGCTCAATTTGATGAAGTTCTAATAAAGCTTTCCCTCCCGGGTAATTCTGACTGGACACATTTAAAAGTCCGGTCGTAATCACACCATTGACAACTAAATGGAAAATAATCCCAACAGAAACTAATGCTTGGATGAATCCTTTGACACGGTCTTTCCATATTCTATCACATGCAGCCGCAACAGCTATGTTTAGAACAGGAATTGTGTAGAAAATAAAACGAAGTTCTTTGTGTGGAAGAATTGAGAAAATTAGAACAAATATAAGACTCGGAATGACTAGAATTCGTGTTCGTGGACTCATCCAAAGACCATATGGAATTAGGAATGTTGAAGTTGCTAAAGCTCTTGGGAGTGCTGAGTAAAAGTACCACAAGAATGGTTGAGTCTGAAATTGAAATCGATACTTTTATTAATTAGGAAATTAAAAGTGTCGGGATAATTTTATGAGAATTTACCCCCCATTTATGACTTTGGTTCATGATTGTGTTGAACCAGAATACTTCCGCTTCAGGCCAAACGGTTCTTTTCCAAAATATTGAGTCCACTGCCACGGAGAGAAGAATGCAAATGATTCCCGAGGGAATAGTGTATTTCAGTGCCCTGTATTGGAGAGATAAAATTACACAAGAATTAGTATCTTGGCTTTGCTGTCTCAAAATACTGAAAAGCCATCAATGTAGAAAGTCAGATTAATTTAACCATTAAGTTCGGCGTCCTAGTCACGACTCACGAAAATGACGATACCGCACCAATTATAATTCTATTAAACAAAATACTACAAAAATTGTGGTACTGATAAGAATGAAGCAATGATTTGTGCTGACCTTAATATCGGTAATCTTCTAGAGTACAGCTCGATCAAGAGTATAATTCCAAATAACATGGCTAACTCAGCCCTAAAAATTATGGCATCGAATGCAGCTGCAAAAATAAATCTCCCATGCTTTCGTTTCATCCAATAATGAAAAGCCAGCAAAGCTGTGAATAAAAAAAACAAAATTTTAATATAATGATATAAAATTTATTGAAATTCCAGTCCAGATACTCAGACAATTTCTTACCTGCCGGCATTGCAAAAATATTTGGCAAAGTTCTCCCCACATAAAACATCAAATGAAATTGAGAAGCTGTAATGAGAACCAACCAGATTCCAAAATCTTGTCCAAATTGTTGAGACAGGGTTTTTCGGAATTTCATAAATGCCTGAATGACAATCTCGCTCAGACATACCCGAACTGAAAGATGTCAAAAAAAGAAACATAATAAGATTTTGATACATATTAAATTTTAAAATTATTGGAAACTTCTTAATATTTTCTCTATTTACCAATTATCTGAGCGGAGAATTTTGACATGGAAAAATTTGAGATATACACGAATGGTGCTGACAGGAATGACAAGATGAGTGGTCCAATAAAAGTCCGTGGAACAACTCCAGGAAATTCGAGGTGGTCATACTGAAAAATTAACATAAAAATAAATGTAAATTAAAATCATTTTTACAAATGTACCTAATTTCAATCAGGTCTAAAATCTGTAGGAATCGGACCTCCAGTAAACATAAGACGGCAAAAAGAACTCAAGGGATTGAACCCTTTACATTGACATATGGAAATGATTACTTAGTTACTGACTTTTTAGTTTTTAAACTGTTTTAACTCACCTGGTCAAGTTGAGTGGTGTGAAACAAAAGGTCATGGGTTGCTTGAAGGTTAAAACTTTCTTCAACTTTTGTAAAAGGTGATGTCAGAATATGAATTAAACTGACCCCTCGGAGTAACCATTCGGGTTCAAACCAAAAATAAGAATTTGATTTTATCTCTTTCATTTTATTTTTGATTTAATTCAATACCCGGTTTTTGCTTTTCCCGCACATCAACGACACAAATTGGTACGATTTCACGCATTAGGGGCACTTTGATATCTTCTCTTTTTTGAGAAAATATTAAAATATTATAAAAAATATGTTTATTCGGACAGGCATTCGGACAGACATCAATATCTTCCATTCCTCGAAGTTTAAAATAAATTTTTTCAAAATAGCGATGCCAGCTTTAAATATAACTATAGCACAGCACACGTGTTTGAACGAGTTTGAATGAGTATGAGCGTGATTCCAGGATTTTTTAAATCGGTATGTATTTATTTCATAGTTTAGATTACAAGTTCCTGATTACGAGTTGAATTTCCAATGGACAATCGTTGATTTAGACGATTTAATGTATTCAGAAGATGACTAAGCGGCCTGCGAAAAAGAGAATTAATATGCATTTTTAGCCATTTGTTTATGCGTTTAGCTTTTAATGAATTTGAATGAATGATTTAAAAAAACCTTTTTAAATTGTCGGGTAGCTACAACTCCTTTGGCGGTGAAAGTTGATGTCATTTCACCTCCATTGAATACGCGGACTGTCGAGGCTTCTTCATCACCGATTCTTTGTATATGAGTCAATTTGTTTCCTTCCAATGTTACGACAGACTATTTAAAACACAAAAAATTGTTTTAAACCGCACAATTACAAGCAATTTAATCAAATCCAGTGATAATCCGCATAGGTTGCCGGTATTTATGGCGGATATCGCGGTGACCTCGGGGTCAGGTGGTCAGATCGACAAGTCAGACTATTTACCTTGGCTTGGCGATCATCCGCCGTTGTCTCATCAAATTCCTCGCCAAGGGTGAACGTGATTTGAAAATTTTTCAAAGCTGTGAAAGTTTTTTGAGTCCAATTACTATTTCCATTGTCAATCCACTCGAGTGTTGGTTTTGCCTTGTTTGCCAACCCTCTCTTGATTATACCAACTCCTACGAATAAATCAATGAAAATTAATTACCATATTGCGACAATTCAAATTCAAAAAAATGTGTTTTCCCGAAATTCTCTACAAAATATTTATTCAAAATTCAAAATAATTCTCACCACAAGCTTTCAAGAATTCATCGTAGTTTTCAGTGGAGACCATGTCATACTTTCCGACGATCGACATCTTGTCTTGGCTGATCAATCGAGAGATGAGAGAAAGCTGATTAAAACAATTAAAACACGCAATCAAATTAGTATTGCCTTGTTCAAAATTAAGGTTAAAGCTGCTCGTATTAAATATTTTTTTACCTGGAAGGCAGACGAGTGGATATTAAAGTGAGGAAAAGTCTTTGTTCAACCAATACTAAATATTAGTACTCGAAGAATATTTCACAAGAGTAAAGTATACACGTACACTAGTAAAAAAGTACTGATAAGGCCGACGGCCAATACTTGACTCATGCCATTCAATCATATGTTCATGTGCAATTTTTTGTGTACTCGCAGAGATGAGATATGTCTGAAATTGAAATTATGCAATTAGAAACCTGGCTAACAATTGTCACTCTGCCTGTCATATTTCCTGTCACCTAAGCGTGAACTCTAACCACTATGCAAGGTCTCTGATAAAAATAAAAATTAATTTTGACTGCTTTTAATTTCCCAAGATAAATTGTTGAATTGTCAATTCAATTAGACCTGAAATCGATATAACATTGTATCCGAACAGGATCGGAACACGTCTGGAAAAAAGTGAAAGCAATGAGATGTATTCATGTGTATGGCCCTAAGAACGTTACGAGTGAAATTGTGTAACTAGGAGTCCAAATACATTAAGAATTATAGCTCAATAGACGTTATAAGGTCCGGGACGTTAGGGTGAATGTGTCTCCGTTCACATTTTTTGAGAGGTGTTCCGATCCTGTCACGATGCACGGTACATTAGTTAGACTCGACTCGGCCCAGACTCTAGAGGGTTGGGAATATGAGACAAGTTGGATTTTTTTTCAAAGAACTGGCATTTAATTATCACAACTAATAGAAACACAGAGTCGATTTCCACCAAGTATTGACAACTACAATTATGTTATACTTAAAATTACATGGAACATAGACTTACATAAGTAAATGTAATTGTGTTATGCTGTAATGTCAAGTTAACATTTTAAATTGCAGTATTTGATACCATTGGTTTTAAGATAGTTGTGAGGATATACACAATATGCACTTTAGACAGTGCCCTCGTATGTATTAATAAAATCGTATGGCTAAAATGTTTGCTTGTCGTTCCCTTCTCAAAAACTACAATTTAAAGTATAGTCAATTCAACAATTGCAGCATGCTGTCAGAATTTGGAAATAATAATATTATGCTATCATAAAATAATTTTAATTTGGCTTTGAATTTCCTAACCAGGAAACAGGAATAACATGGTCGAGTTGGGAGTGAAAAATTATATTCGTCCCCGATTTGACTATGGGTTTTAATTGTCATCTTGATATAATATGAGTTGTATGCACAAAATTGGTGCATTTCAGAAAAATAAGTTGCAATTAGTGTTTGTGATAGTGACAACTGACAAGTGATTTTGAACACATAGTTGCTGATAGTCTATGATATTTTAAAAATTTTAACAGATTTATTACATAATTTAGAATACAAGTCCTTATTGTGTAATGTTAAGAGTTGAATCTGTAAATGTAATGTACTTTTGTAGCTTCTACGCGTCCCAATGAGTTTGGAAAGATGATTAAGCGACCTGTGAAAACAGATTTAATAAACAATGTTAAATTATTTTTAAACATTTGATTTTTTTTGAAGCTAAATAAATTGTTTTACCTTTTTAAATTTCCGTGTGGCGACGACGCCTTTGGCTGAATGAGTTGCTACCATTTCATCTCCGTTGAATACACGGACTGTCGTGGAAACTCCATCACCGATTCTTTGTGTGTGTGTCATTTTGTTTCCTTCCAATGTCACGATAGACTATTTAGGAAACGAGGAATTAGTTTTCAACCGTGTAATTACGATCAATTTAATTAGAACCAGTAAATCATGCCGCGAGTCATCGAATCGCGGGTATCGTATTTGGTAGATGAGAGAAATGCTCGAGAAATGACATCCTAGCTCAGGTGTGCCTCATAGACAGGTTAGACTATTTACCTTAGCTTGACGGTCATCCGGTGTTGTCTCATCAAATTCCTCACCAAGGGTGAACGTGATTTCAAGATTCTTGAGACTTGTTAATGTTTTCTGAGTCCATTTATTATTTCCATTGTCAATAAACTCAAATGTTGGTTTTAGCTTGTTTGCCAAACTTCTCTTGATCATACCGACACCTAGAGTAAATCAGAATACATTAGTTATCACATTGAGCCTTCTTCATCGTACAAGTTTGAGGCATCCTTAGCCATTTCGCCATCTTGAGGGGAAACCTGAATGAACTACTCGGGATATACATTGGAAATGCCCTGAAAGACGATGGGAAGAAAATCCCGTGGTGAGGATCAGAAAATCGGAGTTAGAATGAGATGACCAAAATGTCAAAGAACCTTAGGGATATACGAGTACCCCTTGCCTTACCAGAATAATACGTGATGACATTTGACCATGCAATGTCGATTAACGGCCAATTTTCCCCAAACTTTAAAATAACTTACCGACAGCTTTCAAGTATTCATCGTAGTTTTCGTTGGAGACATGGTCATACTTTCCTGCGATAGACATCTTGTCGAGTTTTGTTTAAGGTTCGCCAAAACGTGAACGAGCTAATGAAAAAAAAAATGAAAAAATTTGAAATAATAAATAAAAACAGTTTTCTATAAAATTAAAGTTAATGTTACACGTGCTAAATATTTTGTAACCTGGAAGGCAGATGAGGTTGAGTCCTTGTTATGTCGAGACTAAATACTAGTATACGCTTATTTCACAAGAGGAAAAGTTTGCATTAGCAGTAAGAGAATTCTGATAACACGGCGGATACTTTGTCATCCAATCATGGGTTCATTTCCGACCGGTGCAATTTTATTTGGAACTCGTGGAGATAAGATATGTCTGCTGCCATATGAGTACACGAGTCATCGCCACCTCGCTAACAACTGTCAACTTTATAGCCATATTTCCTGACAACCTGAACACTAACATGAACAGCTGCCTCTAATAAAACTCCAAAGTTATTGGAACTCATTTTAATTGTCAATAATTAATTATTGAATTGCCAATTTCACTAGACGTGCACAGAATGGGCCCGAAGAATACATGAACCCAGCAATTTCGAAAAAATACATTTTGTAGAGACGAATATGGCAAAGTCATTACGGCAAAAGAAGGTTGTTGGATTTGTTTGGCTTATTGATATGTTGTATCTATTCACGTTCTGAAATGTTTCGTGAAGGTTCTAATGCGCAAAGTCTAACTTTTACCGGTGGAAATACACGAACCAAATGGACTTTGCGAGGTCACATGAATCCAATATGTCTTCTGAACTCGCAAAGTGTAACTTGGTAACAAAGTATCTCTAACAGTAATACCAAGCGGTCAAATTTTTGGGAGCATGAAATGCAGCAAAGTTGTTCACGAGGTCGAAGGCTTTATACTTCTGCTAACAGCGCAGCGTATTGTTGAAATTGAAACTATGTATATGCCTTCCCAGTGTTAGTGTTAGATTATGTGTCACCCTGTATTTCCACCAAAGCAATTAGTACTTAATTCAATTCTGTGACTCATGTAGACTTTATATAATGTATGTACTCGTAACTGTACATTATAAACTTTGTTCCTCCAGATCACATTGTATCTTTAAAAACGTGTGTATCTGCAAAATATATAATGCACTTTTTGCAATCACATTTTGTACGTAATCTTTGGACCCCGGAACATGATGACAACTGCAAACATTTTAGCTGAGATTGAACCATAATACGTATCATGGTTCAATCTCAGCTAAAATGTTTGCAGTTGTCATCATGCATGCTTCGGTGAATATGACACACTTTGAGTGCGACGTCATGAATTCATTTACACGGGATACTAATGAATTCGTCATTGGCATACCGGTACCGGATATTTGATAATCCGATGCCGAACACGAATGAAACTCTTGACATGCTAACCTATCCATAAATTGTTGTTTTCGTCGAACCGTTTTACTTGGGAGTTCTTGGATGATTTGAATGGCCATACTTTTGATCATCACAATAACGATCTCAATGAAATCCAAAATATTTGGTTGAGATGTTAACTTTAGGGTCCCAATCACAAAACATGGATACACGTATATATCGATATCGATACTCGTCAAGGCGACTACCTGTGCCAGACGGCCTAATTCTGATATCCAATGCGGCACTAGAGTTACCCAGGAAAACATTCAAAAAAAGGACATATAATTATAGAATTAATTCGGCTTTCAACATCATACATGCAAAGCATAGAATCCTTCAACACATTATGTACATAATATATTTTTGTATTTGTTCTAAAAATGGTAAAGTAACGTCTGTACAACTCGACTACTCGTCAGAATTTAAAACACTAAAACTAAAGCTGACAATTTTGAGCCTCCCGGATTGTCACAATCCTTCGCGTCTGGTTCCAATCTGAAAAGTAAAAAATTCCCCGTACGGTGAAATTCCGGTGAAAGTCAACTTTCACCGGATTAAACAAATTCTATCACGTCCTCCTGAATGTTAGTGGGAGTGAAAATTCAACCAGCCGTGCTTGCACTGGTGAAGATAATTCAAGAGGTTCTGAACTCCTCGACAACCATATAATAATACTTGTTCCAAAAATTTATATATAAAAATTTATTTTCTGTATCGCACTTGTTTAATTATTTATTTCCTTCAAAATTCCGACATTTGAGATTAATTATAATTGAAATGAATTATAATTTAGCGTTACAAACGTTTTTTAGGTGCAGTGTCTTTTGACAAGACGATTCAAGCACGGGTTGCTATAGGGCAGCGATTTGTTGACATGGAAGGTCAAGCACGGAAGGGTCAAGGACAAACAAACAAACTGTCAAGAAAATCGAAAAACAGAGTCGGTCATCACCTCCTTCGTCCTCATTCCTGTCTCACCTTCCTCCTTCAACCTTTGACTCAGAAATTTATAAAAAGTCTCCGAAGAAATCAATTCTCAGGTCAAAGTCAGAACCATTCCTTCATTCAACTTTTAATCTTCCACTCGACTTGAACAAGAGGCAGAAATGGTTATCTGCGACTTTATTGCTGGGAGCCTTGGTGGTATGGCAAAATAAATTCAAAATAATAATTTCAAATTATTTTAATAAATTAATAATAAATAATAATACTCACTGTTTTTGTGCTGATCATTTTTGAATTTATTAATTGTTTATATTTATTAACCAATTATTCCGACTCATTTCCCGTTCTAGGCATGTTCGGCGTGTTCGCTGGACACCCATTTGATACCGTGAAGATTAACCAACAAATTCAGAATAAAGGATTGGTCACTACAACCAAAACCATTTACACACATTCCGGAGTTAGAGGTTTCCACATTAATTTAATCCTGTAAAATTTAATTTAATTAATACATGCTATAAAATTATTGTGTGAATTCTAGGGTTCTTTCGCGGCGTCGCATTCCCAGTGGTTTCATATGGAGCTGTCAACTCCATGTTCTTTGGAGTCTACGCTCACACCTTGGAGTTTTTCATCAAATCGGGCAAGTGTGCCCTTGACCCTATTGCGGTTGAGATTGACCAGATTGAGTCGGATGACCCGAGCTTTGAGATGACCCCTGTCCCAGTCTTGGAAATTGAGGTTGAAGAGGTATGAAATAATTCCAACTTTTTCCGTACTGTTGGGTCTATCCTTCTACTGGCCAAATCCAAAGCTAACCCATTCCAAATGGAAGATTCGGCGACTGTCCGCTAATGATATTATTTTAATTTTTTTAATGAGGTAATAACAGCTGATTTTTTATAATATCGACAGCAACGCATTGAACGCTTCCACGCATCAAGCGGAAGCGTGTTCACAGCTGGGTGCATTGCCGGAGTCACCCAACTTTGGTTGACTTGTCCAATCGAAATGCTCAAAGTCCGTCAACAAATTGAGACATCCAAGGTTGCATTGTTTCCATACACCCGTGACCTGATTCGAACCCATGGATTCAAGATTCTCTACCGTGGAATCTTCCCAATGGCTCTCCGGTAAGTGATATCACTAAAATTTTCAAATTAGGTATGACACAGAAGTAATTAATTTATCCAACTATAGCGAGGGACCCTCAAGTGGATTGTACATGTTGATCTACCATCTTGGAAACAAACTCACTCACGGTTTCAGTGACACCCACGATGACTTCGTTCATTATGCTGGTCTCTTCGCCTCTGGCGGCACATCTGGTAACTTGAATACTGTAATTGTCGAACTATAGCACGACACGAGTTGAATTTAAACTTAATTTTTCTTAGGAGTATTGTCCTGGTGGTGCATTCTTCCGATTGACGTTGTCAAGTCCAAAATCCAGACTGATGATTTGAAGAATCCAAAGTACAAGGGTGCCTGGGACTGTGCCAAGCAAATTTGGAAATCTCAAGGGATCGGTGGATTCTACCGTGGATTCGTTCCAGTCTCTATGCGTGCCTTCCCAATCAATGGACTCACTTTCTTGACCTACGAGATGTTCCTCCAACTTTGCAATCATTACACCAAAAAGTAATCTACGCTCTTCCTCAATGAAATTTACAAACATTCATACTACGAATCTACAAATCTGCGTTAATTATTAAGTACTATATTATGAATGATACAATTTCAACTAAATTTTGAAACGAATAAGGGCTGTGTGAATATGAAACAAATCTATGTATGTGAAACATGAGATATTGCAATAAAAGCTCTTCCAAATTGTAAAAATGGTTTAAACAGAAAATTATCAATAGAAATTATTGGTATAATTATTATTCTTAAGTCACACGTGTACAAAATAATTTTTTAATAAACGGACAGTCGTGGCCTTCCGTTCACCGATTCGTTCATTTGTTTCCTCCTAATTTCATGCCAGTCTAATCATTCGGTCATATAATTATCATCAGTCTAATTACATGCAAGCAATTAATTTAAAACCAGTAAACCGATTTTTGGTATTATCAATAACGTTTAAAATTCGTAAATCTGGCTATAATTCTAACATTGTACTTTAGCTTAAGCAATACTTTCTTAGTTGGTCCACCCAGAGTAGGGTACCAATCCAGTGTGAATACTGCGTCAAATGTATCCCTAGTAGTAGGGACAAATCCCTGTGGTGAAATATCCACAAAGTCAAATTGTGATAGACGGCTGCCCTCCGTCCGGTTCTATATGGAGATTTTGATTTTCTTCTAAACTGAACATTATGGTCATTTCTACTTTGGATTTGACTTTCTGACCTGAACTTCAAGATGTTAAGAACTCTTCCAACATTCGATACAGGTACTTTCTAGCTTTCAGAATGCTATAGCGTGATAGGAACCAAGAGTGATGGAATGTAGGTCAACCTGCATTCAAATTGTTTCGATACCCTTCGCTCACCCGACGACTCGGACTCAAGGTTCAGGAAAAGAACCTTCTCGAAACGTTTTGATCCAGAAGCTATAAAAGGTCAAATGAGAAGCCGAGAGACTTCAGTTATCATGTGGACTTTGTGGAGTAAGGATTAAATTTGGTCGCTCGAGTTTACAAAGCCATCTTGTATTGAAAAATTAAGGACAAGAGCATACGACATCACCACTTCGGTAATTTGATGCATTTAATTCTATGATTTGGATGGTTCTTATTTTAGGATTTAGTTATCATTAAAATTTTCTCAGTTCACATTTTCAAAATTTTATAAATTTTTCGAAAAGAGTTTGAAAACAATTTTGAATCAAACGACTGTATCGCCGCATCATTTCTTTTATACAAATTGAACAATCATGACAATTTTGTAGTACACTTTATAATACAATTGTTTGCCATAAAATGAACAAATTATAATACTGGAAAATTTTTTTATCAAGCTGAAGCCTTAACGACAATTTTGTAATTGTAAATCACGTTTTGATAAACGTGTGGTTATTTCTTGATTATATTTTTAACGGAAATAATTGTGTAATGCAACCGTAAACGTTTTATAATAAACTTTGACTAAACACATTTAAGTCTTAATTCAATCTGCTTACAACTATCATAACAATTCAGACTTCTGACCATCGAAGACTGTACCTAGAAACCAGAGAGATTTTTTAGATGTGAAAATTAGGATGAAAGTCGTGGTATTCCAGTTACTAAATCATAATTTAATTGAATTCACAGAAGTTCGAACAAAATACAAATGGCTCCTCAACGAAAAGATAAGAACCAGAAGGATGGAAATAAAGTACCGGAACAGCAAAGGCCATACGAAAGCGTAGCTGAAAAATCATCCAAAGGCAGGAAGACAACGAAACCTCTTCTCCCAAAATCGCAATCACTGGACAAGAAGCCATTGGAAGAAAAAATGGAATCACCTAAGATGATACAAACTGGCGCACTTGCAGTGAAAAAGGTAGGGACATACCGCTGGACGTAAGGAAGACAGAGTCTGAATCTGAATTCATTATTCAGCAGTTCCAAAGAATTTCAAGACGTCGTTGATCCGAATGCGAAAATCGAAAGATAAAATTTCAAAAGTGTAATTATTTTCTCTGATCGAGATTAAACAATTCCTCTTTGTTCATAATTTTGACATAATACATTTTACTAAATTCTAGCCCATCGAATTTATTGACTTAACGGCGGACGATGACACAACTTCCTCTGAAAAGCCGTGTTGTTCCAAGAACTTGAAACCAGTTGAAATGGAAACGAAGGAATCACCTCAATCTTCTGATGCGGATGCTGATGCAGATGATGGAGAGAGCAGCGAAGACAAAGACATTCTCTTGATCTGTGTGGACGAGGACACTTCCTGGCTGTAAGTTTACATGGATTACATTAAATTAGAACTAATTGTCATAACTAGTGAAATGAAATGTGTATATTATGAACTGTTTCTAATGCTTCTCTGTTATTTCACTCCAGGACTGGCCCAATTCCTCATTTCAACGCGAATGCATTCTCGTATCCTGAATAACCTGGATTACCGATGATTTGGCGGGGCAATGGAAGACGACGAAGACCGGAAGACTATTTATTATTGTAAAAATGAATGATTGTACATTACCTGTAAATAGAATAAATTATCATTAAAACGAATTAAAGAAACTGTTTTCATTTCGGCTTTCTACTGGACATATTTGATAAACGCTGAGTCGCATAGACAGAGTTTAGAGCGTAAGACATGTGAAATTAGGTATATGTAATATGTTTCAACTCAACAAATGCAAGAATTGAAGAATTTGCGAGATGATAATTGAATGCGGATTTTGTTTTCGTTTGATCAAATTGGCGGATCTCGGATTTTACTCAGAATTTAAAATGTTGGTGACATTACTGAAAGTTGTAATGCATAAAATTCAACTTTCACCACATTGAACAACTGAATAGCGCAATGAAATTAACTTTGTCAACTTTTCAAATCTGACTGCTCTCTAGTTTAGAAATTAAGAAATGTGTTTAGTATGCTGTTAAATCCACAAGAGTTAGGGTGAAGTGTCCAGATTCACCCCGTCGGTGTTTTTTGGCAAGCTTTCGTGGTAACGTGATCATGTAGTATAGAATTGGGACACCAAAGTTTATTAAGGAACCTAGCCCTAAAGATTGTAATAAGCAAGGAGGGTCAAGCAGGTCATTCGGTTGACTACCTGCTTGACCCTCCTTGGTAATAAGTAACAGCTAATTGAAAATGTCCTCAAAATGCATTCTATATTTGCCTTATTCCTGCAATTCTAAGTTCTGCTGCAGACGAAAGCAAAAATTAGGGGTCACACTGCAAATTGGAATCTCTAAAAACCCCCATCCGTACGTCGAAGTGGACGGGGAATTGCATGTCTCATAATATCTCACAATTTTGAATTTATTTGTTTGTCGCTATTCCTTGCTCTTCATCGATGCTCATGGATGTGCAGAAAAATGTTCTGGAGAGTGAAAGACCAGTGAAAGTCAACTTTCACCAAATGGAACAAATTATATCCTACAGTATGTTAAATGCCGGCAAATAATACACACAAATCCCACAAGTTAGATAGATAATATTTTTTTATTTTGTCATACTGCTGTAAACAGGAGAACCATGTTTCCTGTTTCGGCTGTCATGCCGTCCAATCGTCAATTGTCATGAAATACTCTTTAACCACTTACGTTACTACTATTTTCCAAATTTAATGAGTTGCTTCTTTCTTATCTTATTTTCAATAAGCGCCACTAGTGAAATCATCGTCGAAGGTATCCCTAGTAGTAGGAGAAATCCCAATGGTGAAATCGTCCTCAAATGTATCCCCAGAACTAGAAGCAATCCCTATGGATAAATACCTTTCAAAGCTACCCCTAGTAGTAGTTGAATCCCCAAGTGAAATTTGAAGTTTGGCATTAAACCAAGCTGAGCTCACGTTAAGGAAATCGAATGCATTATATCCAGTACGCATAGGTGTATCACGATAATATTTTTTAAAAAAATGTATATTCTCTATATAGTACAAGAAAGATATTACCGTAAATGTCCGAATTTACTTCATTTACGGTATTCATGCTATCTAATCAGAATCAAACAAAAATTACTGATTTCTATCCTGAATGTTAAAATCAAGGAGACTAGACAAATCAATCAAATTTTGTAGTTAGGAGACATCATACTGAGTAATAAGCAAAGAAATGCAAAAAAAAACCTAAAAAAATGCGATGTCTATAGGAGTTCAACATTACCTACAGATCAATGGCTGTCGCAAACATGGCGGGTATCCACTCGACAACGTAAAATTCCAAAATGTCTTATGTGAAAATTACCCTGGGAGCAAAACCTTGTTTTGCTCCTAATGTAATCAAATGGGATTACATGCTCCCTGGGTTGAAAAAAGCTGTTATTTTGTCTAGTCTTCTTGGTTAAAATTATGCATTCACGGCTAATTGGACGATCAGTTAAATTTGGAATAAAATATCTTTAAACACCTTGTATTGATATGGAAATATGACATCGATACACGGATATGTCTCGCGTGATTCGACCGGGATAACGACAACCATGCTTTTGAAAATGCCCGACTTGGCCTAGACGACAATTATAGTTATTTCATACGGAAGGTATTTCTAATTTTTTTCAAAATTTGAACTAAACTTCAATGCACCGGTGATGGACAATTTTAGTAAAATGCGATTATGTACTTAACCTCAAAAAATTAAAATCTAACAAGAGCTGGAGAATAAAACACCATCCTTCGTTAACCGATTCGCCGATCAGAATGTAAAACACAAGACAAACACATGATTATACAACTACTCCGGATTTATTTACAAACAGAATATATACATGTTTTCCGTGTGCACTCAGGACTAGCTATCTTCAAGCAGCTACGAAATCTTATTAACAGTCTGCCCGATAAACATTCTCCTCGCTATTCTTCCGACTGGTCTGGAATGTCATCACGGTGGTCCAAGGGAGGATCCTCTTCAGATTTTGACTCCTTGGCTCTTCGCTCACTTTGCAATTTCTGTTCCCACTGCAGAATTTGGGTACGCCAGTCAGTTCTCTTGATTCCTGAAACGAATTTTCTTGGCACCTCCAGCTCGGCACTCGTGGAAGTCGGCACATCCTCGTCCTAGATTCCAAAAGTAGAAATATTGTTAATTAGCCAATTCTTGCGATTTTTGAAATTTTAATCGATCCGAGGAGATTACTTAATCTTTAAACTCTAAGTCTTCCCCAAAATTCGAGCTGATTTGACTAAATTAATGGCTTACCATTTCCTGGTTCAGTTCTTCATTCACTGGATTCATCTTTGAGCTCTTGGATGGTCCGGAACGGGATTCTTCTTCTCGTGCCAATAGGAAACCCTCAACTCGTCTGCTTTCCCAAAAGCCAGGTGGAAGCCTTGAGGTCGTGTTCTTCATCTGAAATAGAATCAATTTTAGGATTTTTCTAATAAAATACATTCATACATTTGGTCTGAAGAAGAGCGCAAGTTGTTTTAGAAAACTTGAGAGAATAAAATATTGGGCGGAAAATGCCATCCGATTATTCCATACAATATTGTGACAAAATAATTAATTCGTACATTTGTTTAATTTACTTACTCTCGTCAGGTTGACCCATTTCCCATCCTTCCTCACGAGAGTACATCGGAGCACATCGGAACCCACTTTCACTTTCATTCTGCCCCTGATTCATTAATTTAAATGGGTTGTTAGGAATTGAAATAAGACTAAAATATGCTTGCTCGAATCAAAATACAATAAATAAAGAAGTATGTGTAATATTCTGACTTACCTGTAAATGCTGGACAACAATCGCAGCGATCACTGACAATTTGTTCGCTTCTATTTTTTTTTGGACGTCCGCTCTGTTTGGCTCCCGAATGTGTACAAAGAGTACTCAGGATTTGACTCTTCCTTTTATAGGATTTGAAAACCACCCAGCCCTTTCTACAGATTCGAAGGTATACCTTCGTGACCTCTTGAACTTTTAACATTTCGGTTAAAAACGTTCTACATATGTAGGTATCCTAACTCTAGGAGTTTTCAAACAGAAAGGGCAAAGTTCAAAAGGAC
Organism: Protaphorura glebata; assembly: GCA_034694305.1. Lineage (NCBI taxonomy): Eukaryota > Metazoa > Arthropoda > Collembola > Poduromorpha > Onychiuridae > Protaphorura > Protaphorura glebata. The sequence goes on along the minus strand of JAQFYE010001617.1, from coordinate 5,281 downwards.
ACAGGTACTCAGAGTCAGAACCATCCAAAGGCATGGAGACAAAGTAGAACGTTCTAGAAGACGTGTGCTACAGAATAGCTACATAGAACGTTTCCAACCGAAAGGTTAAAAGTTCAAGAGGTCACGAAGGTGAATCGAATCTGTAGGAAAGGGCTTAGCGGTTTTCAAAACCTATAAAAAGGCAAAGTCAAATCCAGATTACTCTTTGTACACATTCGGGAGCCAAACAAAACAGACGTTCAAAAAAATAGGAACGAAAAAATTGTTAGTGATCGCGGAGATTGTTGTCCAGTACCTACAGGTAATTAGGAATATTGCACATGTTGTACTTGTTTAATTATTTTATTTCAATGCAAACAATAATATTTTAGTCCCATTTCAATATCTAACAACCTGTATAATTGAATGAATCAGGGGCAGAATGAAAGTGAAAGTGGGTTCCGATGTCTGGAAGACTCTCGTGAAGGATGGGAAATTGGCCAACCGTTCGACAGTAAGTATATTAAACACATGTACAAATTTAATTAATTACTTTGTTTGAATCTTGTATGGAATAACCGGATTGCATTTTCCGCCTAATATTTTATTCTCTCTAGTTTTGTAACACAACTTGCGCTCTTCTTCGGAAGATCAAATGCATGAATGTATTTTATTACAAAAATCGTAAAATTGATTCTATTTCAGAAGATGAAAAACACGACCTCAAGGCTTCCACCCGGATTTTGGGAAAGCAGACGAGTTGCGGGTTTCCTATTGGCACAGGAAGAAGAGGAGGAATCCCGCTCCGGACCATCCAAGAGCTCAAAGAAGAAGCCAGTGAATGAAGAACTGAACCGGGAAATGGTAAGTCACCAGTTTCGTCAAAGCAGCCCAAATTTTGGACCAAAGTCAGAATTTAAAAATAAAGTAATCTCGTCAGATTGGTTAAAATTTCGAGAGTAGCAAGAATTAACTAATTTCACAACTTTTCTACTATTGGAATCTAGGACGAGGATGTGCCCACTACCACGAGTGCCGAACTGGAGGTGCCAAGGAAATTCGTTTCGGGAATCAAGAGAATTGACTATTGCCCAGGAATTCTGAAGTCGGATCAGAACTCACAAAACGAGCGAAGAGCCAAGGAGTCAAAATCTGGAGAGGATCCTGACTTGGACTACCTTGATGACATTCCAGACCCATCGGAAGAATAGCCAGGAGATCGCTTTTGGAATGAGAGTTGATAAGATTGCGTGGCTGCTTGAAAATGAAAATTGGAACTTGTCTGTAATTCACGCGGAACACTGTACATGTATATTTCTTTGTAAATAAATTAAATATAATAATTGAATGAAGTGTTGTCTTAAATTCTGATCACAAAAGTGAGCTGTATTCTCCAGCATTTATTGGATTCATGACCCTATTCGATGGGTGGATGTATCACGACTTATCAGTGCCTTCCTTCCATGCCAAATCCTTGCACTTCGTTTGTCGAAAACAGGAAGTAATGAAACAAAAATAGTTGACGCGACGTAATGGCTTATTAAGATGTGTTTGATTCAATTACTAAGTAGAGTGATTGGTGATAATCTTTTACGAATTTTCCATTAATTACAAACAATAGGCAAGCAAATAATTCTTATGATACCATGCCTTATTTTATTTCTCTGATTTTTCTTTATAATTTTTTAAATTTATTATCTGTTATCATGAAATTTTCACTTTCACGAGAATTACATGTAGCAATTGTGTGATTGCAATCTGTTAATGTTTTCTGTCACGATTTCGGGTGTATGGTGTATCTACATTCAACATTCGACGTTTTGGCTAACAGATCAACTTTTTTCTTGAACCCTGATATTCTATTCTACGAGGATATTTCTTTACAATGAATGCAAGTGCTCAGTTAACTCTCAACAAATCCTTTTATTCTGAGAAACTCATAAAATATTGGAATGATTAAGCGTATGCGTTGATAACAGTCTTTGCTATTAAATTATGTCTGCGTATGATTGAGAATAATTATTTTTCTTTCTCATCCTCAGATAAGCGTTTCTTTTCGTCCAATTTGAGAGGTTCATCGATGACCAAAATACTTCCATCCTTACGAGTAACAAAAGACTTTTGTGGTTTAACATTTGGCTCATCTTCACTCGACGTCTGCTTCTTTCTTCCAAATCTACCCAAACGATTGGCATTGGGTATATCCTTTCCTGGAACCAGTTTGGGAATTCTGGAACTTTTCAAATCCTTAATGTATTTCACATGACGATGTTTGCATGGTTTCATGAAGTTTGGTATATTCCCGCATGGTTGTACTGGTAAGCGCATTCCACGTTCCATTCCCAAAACTGGCTTTCCATCTTTCCCGGTCTTGACAACAAATTTTCGACCACCCGGTTCCGTCTCAAGAGTATATTCCTTGTTATCGTCCAAGGAACTCGTGGAGAGAAAGCTCTTCATCAGATGGGAACCTTGGTCATTAGAAAAATTCACAGATTAATTATATTATTGCAAGGTCAGCTGTCGTCTTGTGGAGATAATGTTGATTTCCTGGTCAGGATTTCCTTATTTCTAATATTTTAAGGGCCGTCAAAAGATTTTCCAAATGCTCCAAACAGTGAAATGTTATTGACCTCCCTGTACCACTAAACTAGAACTGATTAAACATTGCTTACCACGACCTATCAAATCAATGTTCTCAGTAGACGATAACTCTGTAACCGTAAACATTTTGGAAGTCACCCGTCGGCTCAAGAGAGTCCGAGATCTTCGGAACTCTGGGTGTTTGAAAAGGCTCCTTTGAGAAAATTTCCGGAGTGGGGTATCATTCCAGGTGTCGCGGGAATCTGATCCAGATAAATTCTCAGATGAGGAAGAAGATGGGGGCGGAGGTTGTCTTTTCGCCCAATATTTTTGTCGCTTAATGTTTGGTGTGCTTGCACGTTCCATCTCAGCATCAATGTCCAACATCGATTCGCTCAGTTTAACATCATTCGGGTCAAAATTAGCATTGTAAATTGTCTGAAATCCAATGTTTTCCTTAGGCTTTTTGTCGTCCACTTCAGAATTGACAGAATCGTGTTGGTTAAGGGATAAAACTGAAACTAATGGTTAAATTATGAAATTAGGTGATGAAATGTAAAATATATTAAGTATTAAGAAGGAACATATTTTCTTAATATCATCCATTAAAAATATCCGATATATTCACAATAGGAATTTTATCTAACTTGGGAGGAGTTTGGCTTTATTATTCAAATAACCTCAAGCACCGATACTTCTGGCCAATCTTGAGTCAATTGTTACCAAAAACAGTTCCGTAAAATCAAATTGATCTCAAACCTTTCACATTTTGAACAAATCACGAATGCTGGACAAAATTTTGCTCAAAAGAACTTTTAGCTTCATAATCTGGACTATGTAATAATGATAACCAGGGAGGATGGAAACATTACCTGGTGGCGATCTTTTGTTGAAAATCTGAATTGTCTCCCATTCTTCGCTTCGGTAAAAGAAGAAACACAAGTTAGCACTAGTTCTAGTTCCTAGGCTCAAATCATTCGGATAATAACCGATTGTCCGAATATTGATAACATTTCATGGCGAAATAATCCTTGACTTGAATAAAAAAACTTAATTAACACAGACATACAAAATTTTGTTCGTGCTTATCTTTCTGTTTTGGTTGGTTCCGCTGACCAGGTGACGTCATGTAATAGTAATCCGTTCCTTCACTCACAGTCGCCATTGCACTTGAGATATCGTGTGAATCATAATCAGTCAAGTCAGTCTCATCCAAACTCTTGAGCATTTCTAAATTCCAAAGAGTTGTACGAGATTTAAAAAAAAATCTGTCCCGAGTCACATTTCCACGCAGACAGAGATATGGGCGATTATTGGACTTTGTAAGTGGAGAATGGTTTTTGGCTTCTCGATTGGCCTAGGGATGATACCCCTAGTACTAATTTCATCTAATTCGACGGACAGTCACTTTATAATTAAGCACTATTTTAAGAAGTAGCTACAGTATTATAGAACACCTCCGTCATCCGGGTGCATACTGTATTTGATATGTTACAACTATTGAGCTCATGAACAACTTTTGCGCAGGTATTACCCCGGTTCGACTACTAGAAATACATACGCTAAAACAATCTGTAGCGTCATGATTTGGTCACTGATTTACGTGTCACCCAGTGGCGCTTGCACCATATACAGATTTTTCGTAATAATACCTACACAGAAATTGTGGAAAATATCATAAATGCAGTCATAGGGTTCCAAGAACCCTGTGGATAAATGCCTTTCAAAGGCTGGGTATTTATACCCAGTTTCAAAGGTACCCCTAGTAGTAGTTGAATCCCCAAGTGAAATTTTAAGTTTGGCTTTAAACCAAGCTGAGATCACGTTAAGAAAACGGATGCATTTTATCCAACCTCCACTTAGAGACACTTTAAAGGAAAATGATTTTCTAAGGAATTATAACGATAAAATCCATGTTTTCCTGGGTTCCCCCAATGAATTTCCCAGGTTTCAGATTTCGAAAATAAATTTTGAGCAAACCCCACTCTGGGCGTAACAGTGAAATAAGTTAAAAATATGCCAGGTGAAGGTCCTCCATGTATATCCTTTGTAAGTACAAATAGAAACAATTGGATGTGTAGCTCAGAGTAACAGCAATACCCTCGAACCATATTTACTGAAATTTCGCTGGCTTTCTCGTATTATTATTTTGAACATTTTAATTTATAATCTAAGTATAGGTTAATCACGAGAATATTTCGTTTTTTTCTATGTTCTTGGCAAACAATTTTACAGAGTCATATCAATGGTGGTCGACAATTCAGTCCTAGAGACATTGAGGAAAATTTCCAGAAAAAGTCAAATTCTGATGGAAAGTTGACCTCCGTCCCGTTCAACAAATCATAGGTCAAAACAGGAAAGATTTCTCCATGATATCAATATGGAGATTTTGATTTCCGTCTGGACTAAAGACTATGGCCTTTTTTACTTTGCATTTGACCCCATGACCTAAATTTTAAGATGTTAAGGACACTACGAACATTCGACAGGGGTACTTTTATGTTTCTGAATGTCAGCAGGAAAGGAAACAAGAATGGTCGAATGCAGGTCAACCTCCATTTAAATTGGTTAGGTACCCTTTGTTCATGAGACGACTGGAGGGTCAGGAAAAGATCCTTCTCGAAACGTCTTGATCGAAAAGGTATAAAAGGTCGAATCAGAAGCCGAGAGACTTCATTCCTAATGTAGACTCTGTCCAGTACGGGTGCAAAGTGATCAA
>JAQFYE010001616.1:0-21842 GCA_034694305.1 Protaphorura glebata | reverse complement strand
TTACTTTTCCATTTTTGTCCACGTAATTGTAATTGTAGTTAATTACTTTCGAAATTTCTCCATGTATTTGTAATTATGATTAATTACAATCAGAAATGAGGGTTGTAATTTGTAGTTAATTACATTTTGAAAGTAATTGACCCAAGTCTGCATATTGCATTCGAACATACTCAGGCAGGAAGTTGATTTTTTCTTAACTTTTGTTTAAATTGTTATATTTTCTACCAATTCGGTTATTTTCTTGCTATCAAATCCTTCTATAAACATTTAATTTCTCTTTTCATAGTTTATTTGACTCCTTGGGGTTCATTTGTTTATGTTTTGTCTGAAGAAAAAGAAAAAAGACTCCTTTGTTTTGAATTTTGGATAAAGACACTGGGGTTTGTTTGATTTCTTTTGTATTGTATTTGAGTCTGTGATGATAAAGTGGTAATCCCGTCACGTCCCGAAGAAAGAAGTCGTCTCCGTGACTTTCGGACGTAATAAAAATGTTCGTTGGAGAAGGTGAAGTGAATGAACAAAGACATTAGAATGACTCGGACTACTACTTCTACTATGTAACAATATTTTGCAATAAAACTTTTGAGGGAAACAATGAGATGTAGACAAGATATTGTTCAAAACAGGAATTTTTGGGAAGACCAAGGACGCGTGGGGCACGGACTATGGTCGTTCATGGAACGTGTAGGAGGCTGTCATTGTCCCAACAAAGGAAATGCCATCCACCTTTAAACCTCTCAATGAAATCCCTTCAATTTCAATTTTTCAAACCAAAATAAAACGTTTTCTTTTAAATCTGCCACCGAAATACGGGTGACTTCTATCCAGCGTTGTGTCTGGACAAATATCACCATTTTTTTGTCAAATGATGGCTTATCGTCTATTCCTACAATGGAGAAAGCCCCCAACCGTTCTATGCAGGTTCATAATTCACCACATTTTGACTAATACACTTTCACCACTACAACCGGTGTATTTTTAGCTGTAATATGATATCCTCGTGTTACCCGCCTTTTATACCCCATCAGGGTGCTTTGCTGATTTATTCAAGCGAAGGTTGGAAAAACCCCTGCGTATTCAAGGTAAAAACCTCAAAGCAGAGGGAAATTCAGGCTGAGGTATACCAGTCCCAGGGAACCCCGCCCCTACAGGTTGTGAATGGGAACCCCGTACTAGTGTACGATCTAATACAAATTTAATCAGGAACATTCAGGATCACCTAAGAACTAGGCTAAATTTGTAATTTAATTAATCAATTAATTAACCTTGTAATAATTGATTTTGTGTTTAATTACAGAGAATTGCAGACTGTCATCAAAAATTGTCTCAAAATATGAGGAGCGACTTGTGAAAATGAATAGTTATTTGGAGAGTGGACTTCTTTATTTCTTAACTAATGGTAAGTTATGTTCATATGTATCTATCAATGTTATTACCATTATCCTGCCTGCAGCTGCGAATTAACCACATACCTAATTAACCACTTGACTTAACCCTCTGATTATATCTCATTACAGAACCAGGTCAATTATTTTGTCCTTGCGACCAACTTGATTTAATTATCTTAAGTGTAAACCGAGTAATTGCAATTAATTGTTAATTTTCAGAAATAGACTGTAGTCGGATGGCGAGTGGTCCAGGTCTTTACAATCAAACGAGGGCGAGTCTTCACTACATGACAAATCTCAATTGGAAACAAATCCTAAGGAATGACACAGAGTGCATGCAACAGAGCAGTCAATTATTTTGTAGGCAGTGTTTAGTGGTAAGCTAATTAATTAATTAAAATTAAATAAAGTCCAATTCTTATTTTTGACCTCATGAATTTCTAGCATACGAATCGATGTTCGTCATCTTGTTTTGATGCCTTGGAATTGTGCACACGTCATATTTCCAATGAATTAGGAAACTCATGGAAAATGGCCTTAGGGAGTATCCAGACTGCCGTCCGACTTCTAGTGTCACAGGTAAAATTATAAATAACGATTATTCTTGTTCAAAATTTTGAAATTCTTATTAAGAAATAGTCGTTAATTTTACTTTAAATTTTTTTGTTACTCAGGACGTGAAGTACGGTTGTATAAAGAAGAAGAACTTCTCTGGAGAATTGATTGCTTGGAGAGAGCCATTTTTAGATGATCAACAGGACAAATTGTCCTGTAATTTAGTGGATGCCCGGGACTGTAGCAATAGTAATAAAATTAAACAGACGTCCTCACAGAGGGTCATCACAGGCTACCATCTTCAACAACTTCGGATTAAATTGGATGATATCGCCAAGGTAAGATTTTTTTTTCAAAATTTCAAATCTTACCCAAAATATGCAAAAATTGTATGAAAACTATGGTTAACTGTATGCTGCATGGCATAACACAATACCAAGGATGCCCTACCAACTTGCCCCAATTTCGACCAGTATCAATATTTCATTCAGAACCCCGCGAGGATTTTTTGCCATTTTCATTGAAGAACATTTAAATAGATATTTCGCCCCCTGAAAATTAACACCGTTGAAAATTTATCTCATTCTTTGTCTTTTATTTTAAAAGAAAATTAGCATCGTATTTTCAGCGCCTATGGAATTTTACGAGGGCAAAGGTCTTGCAAGAAATAAAATGAAGATTATAAAATGTAAAATCCCTTTGGCTCCTTCCTGTCATAAAATCAACTTTAAATGGTTTCTGCGAATTAAAATGCTTCTGAATTGAGGAGTCTGTAAAAGTCTCGCCGTCGTTATCATTTTGTCCCTATTAAACTAACTTTCTTTTCCCTCGCAGCGCTTCTGTTTTGTGTTACTCTGTTTGCATTTGTCTGGACTCGACTGTCAGTTTAATTTAATGATAACATTAATATTAATGGCAATGTTGATGTACGGATTTACGTATTGTGTGCATAACAAATAATTTAGTTAAGAGTTTTATCTAACGAAACCAGTACAAGGGAACTATTTGCTAACTAGGCTCCGAATATTATCTACAGTACTGTGCAAATTTATTCAGTAGTCGACAACTTTCCGATTAGGTAAGCTCATACTGTCCAAACAGTAAAAATGATGGACATTTTTTAAAAAGTTCGAGTTCTGAACAAAGTGGTTGGATTCAACTTTTAAAAATTAGCTTGTTTATAGAATATAAGCCTACCTAGTAAGAAATTGTTGTCGAGGTAAATTGGACACTTCATTGTTTATTTTAATCAATTCGGAGTCGCAGAGATGAGAAGAGCAAAGATCATGTCATGTCATATTTGGTTTGGATTTGTGCAGATAGTGCGAAATCTGACGCCTCGGAGTCAGAGTCAAAGTTTGTTTTGACAAAAGGGCAAGTTCCCAGGCTCCAGTCTATTTCTATTTTATTTGCACACGTTGGATTTTCCATGGGAAGGGATTCCATTCCAGACACGTCCCGTCCATCCATTCAATTCCATTCTATTTTATGGCAATACAATTTGTAATTCTGTTTGTGTCTGCAAAAATCTCTAACCGGCCTGGCGCCTTGAGCTTGAATTCAACATAAACAACGCCCGTGTTGAAATATACAAAAAATATTATGAGAATTTAGTCTAGGTCTTATCTCATGTGCTCTCACGAGAAATTTCAGCAAAAAAATGCCTTCAGTGGTAACATGGATGTCCATTAATTTGGATGTTTAAAAAATAATGACAAATTTTGAGCAGAATCTAATTACGAATTTAAAATTACTCTGACACTTTAACATACGGAGAACATACGGTAGACAGAACGTGAAAATCCGACAGTCATTCTAATGAAAATAGACCGAAAATTGCAAAAAAAAATACGTAATGAAGGTCAAAAGTTCTAGTTACGCAAGAAAATAATATGTTGAACATGAATATTTATTATTTTGGGGACAAATTTTGAAATTAGACGGCGAAAAAAAATTCTAGCGCTATAACCTGGGCATCTTGCTCAAAATATGCAAAGTATGGTTAACTGTATTCAGCATGGCAAAGCATAATTCCAAGGATGTCATGTTTTTCTCAATATGCCCTAATTTCGAAAAATTCTACGTCAATATTTTGTATTTTTGTTCACGGCCCCTTGAAAAATGTCGTGAATGATGTTGGAATACAGGGTGTTCCAGAGAAAGCGCACGATTGTTTGTGTTTTTTTCGTTGTTGGGAGGTTTAATCCCATTGCCTGTAATGTAAATTCTCGTATACTACGCCGAAATATAATCAATCAATGGTGCGTTTTCTCTGGGACACCTTGTATTGAACTCCCTTGAAAGATTGAAAAATATCTTAAAAATGGCTAATTATTAATTCCTCGACATTTATTTAATTTTTAGGTTCTATCAGCCTATTGGCCTAGGATTGAAGAGCCAATAACACCAAACCGAAGATCAAATGAGCACACAATATACCCAGAAACTGGTTCTGGTTCTGGACAATTCTATCGAAATGTTTTATTTGAACACACAGATGATGAAGATTTATTGGATAGTGATGGTTATGGGTCAGGGTCAGAAGACCTTGAGGGATCAGGTGGTGACCTCATAGATCGTGATTTAGAGAATAAATTAGATGAGATTGAGAGAGTGAATAATACAAAGAGACTAGTGCCAAGCAATAATAATAATAATATTAATCAAAATAATCTTAATGATAATAGTGGTGGTGTGAATCGGGAAAATTGTCTTTTGTTCACCTTTTCTGCAATACTACTACTTTTACTGCCTTATTCTTCGCTGACCACCATTAGACTGACCACGTAGTTAAAATTAAGTGTTGATGTTATCATTTATTATTATTAATTATAAAATATATGTATATATGTTAATGTTATCTAAATATACAGTTGTGTTTCAAAAAATTTGGAATATGTTGACGTCATTTCCATAAAAATGTACTTGACCTCAAAATATTCAAAATTATTTTGAAACACACTGTAATTGTGTTGTACGTGTACATATGTAATGTACATATATATTCATATATTATATATATATGTTTGTGCTTAAAAAAAAATATTTACTTCGCTCGCCGCCCCACGCCAATTTCTAATATGCTGCTGTGATACGACATACAATGTTAAACTAAACATATTGACTGCTAATTTTAAACGTTGTGTTCGAATGATTAAAAAACAAACAAATGTTAACTTATTTAACTAAAAAAAAATTCGGTTGGAATTCTCACGCGTTTTATTTGTCTCGCGAATTATTTTTAAGCATTTTCGTTCGTTTCAGGATTTTCACGCCCCCTAATTGCAAGCAGATTTCTCCTTTTAATTGTTCCGTTGTTTGACCCAGTCCCAAGTCTCTTGTTGTATCTGTTCGCACTGGCTCTCGGGAAGTTGACCTTGAAAATATTTTAGAATTTTGACATTTTTAAAAATCGAAAAAGGAGCAGAATTTTTAAACAGTTAAAAGTAGGAAATAAACACTTAACGCCGATATCTAGATTCCGTACCAAATTGCGGGCCGTTGCAGTGAAATCCGGAAACTTCATTTTATTTTTCAATGATTCTCGGATCCTTTTGCTCAATACAATGTAATAAAGAGTAATGAAAATTCCCTGTAATTCCAGGAGTAAAATTACGGTTGATTTTCAAAATAACTTGACAACGCCTTCTAACCAGGTAAGCTCATACTGACCAATGAATCCAGTTTGTTAATTTTAGGCTAGTGAATGGACACACTATCACCCTCCATTTTGTTATATTTGTACAGTATGAGCTTCCCTAGTGGTAAAGTTTTCAAATTATGTTGGTGGATTCTAATTTAATTATAGTTCTTGAATAATTACTTGAGATGCGGTGAGAATGGTAAAAATATAAGCCAGAACTAAAGATGCGACAGAGTCAGGGGTCAGGATGAAGAAGCCCAATATCCAGGACAGGCCAAGAGTGATGGTTAGACCAAAAAATCCACGAATTCGGAACCTTGCAAGCAAATTCACACAGAAATTTAAAAAAGTCAGTAGCATTAACTTGACAACGCTGTCCGTATTACGTAGGTAAGTTCATACAGTCCAAAGTTAACTTGTCTAAAATTAGGAGTAAAAAGTATTCAATGCTGGCTTGACCAAAATTTTTAGGCATTGAGGGACAGATCCTACATTATTGTTTGGACGGTATAAGCTTACCTAGTATGGAAGTTGTCAAGGTCCACATTCTTACCGAGACTCATGAGAATTCAACTGATTTGCAAGTAAATCCTTATGCGATTTATAAGCAGCCCGGACGGCTAAGAAAATTGAGACTGTGTTCCCCTGAAAAGAAAATATAAGAACTTCTAGAGTAAAGTGATTCCTTTTGTCTCGATAAGTGCATTAGAAAATTATCTACCATAAAGACAACACCGACTGGTACCAGGAAACTCCAGATATAATTTTCTTCCAACCAGCAGCTAAAACCAGACACAAAACGGAACGATAATTTGTGCAACGCTCAGACACTTTCGAACAATTGTATAATAAAACTCCGTAATACTTTTTTCTTACTAATTAATTCCGCCGAAGACACGATCACCATTGACTAATCCGATTATGCCCGGGATTGCGATGATCAAGATGGGTAAACCGAATGCTCCGATTCTGAATTTCCAGAAAGTCCAGGAATTCCCTTGGGTGTCGAATACGACAACAACGTTTCGAAATAAATAGAATCCCTCAATTCCCATCCACAAGATTGCGGTGAGGAATACGTATTGTGTTATGACGGCAACGACAGAGCAAACACCCTAGAAATTGCATTATAATTTTTAAATATTTATAAGGCACCTTACCAATCGTGAAATGCATTCTGATTATGGGTTCAAATATAATATTTTTGCCAACGCGAGAGATAATTTGGACTCGGAATATATGTGCTTTGGGTCAAAAATTGGTAAATCCCCTATAAATACTACTCGAACGTCTTCTTACGTCAGACAAAGACAAATAATTTCTGTCCACGAAAAGAAGGAGCATAAAGTTGGCCAGAAGTAGACTACAGCACAAATATTTGATAATGAACATCCTTGGACTCCGCCCCTCTTTCGAAGTGTCCGTCGAAAAAATAATGACACAAGCGATGAGACAAATTATTGAGAGAGCACCAAGTACGATTGTCAAAATTTCAAGTCCATACTCCTTTTCCTATTCAAAATAAAAAGAAGTGGTGGTACATGAAAAAGTAAATTAACTGTCCTGTATTAGGTAAGCTCATACTGTCCAAACCAAAAATGTGAAGGAATATTTTGTAAAATAGTCATTGATCCACTCGCGTCATAACTGGTGACACGAGAGTGATAATGTGTCCATGAGTATGCCGCCAACTTTTGACATAACAAACTCCATTTTGGTTCCTTCGACAATCAGTACGACCTTACCTAGTAAAAACGAATTGTTTAGTTATTTTGAATTTACATTATATTTATGAATGTCCATCAAGACAGCAAAATATGTGAGATGGTCACATTTGCAGATTGAAATCAATCTAGTGGTCCGAATTAATTGACATCCCTTCGTTGACCATAAGCTGTGTGAAAGAATCATTATGTGTTTTTAGCCTTAGAAATACAAATCCAGATGCCGTAAATGACCGAATAGAAGCCCGACATTTACATTACATTAAATTACATTTAAAATCGATGACATGAGACCCAGGTTCTAATTAAACAGTGGCATAATTCGAACTACTCGATCGTGTGTTTGTATTTGAACCCAGGTTTGTATCTGAGCTACTACTGGATTCCAATCCGTTATTTACGGTAAAAAAAATAGAATAAAGAACCGCCGTAATTACAAATTGTCCTCATCCCAAAATACACAGACAGAGGTGGAATGAACAGGTTGGACGATTTCATCCTCATGAAGTCTACGTGTCACATTATGATTCTTGGATCCAGATGTCTTCACTACATGGCGAAAAGTAATTTCAGCCTTTCCTGGAACATGGAAAAGTTCAACGTGTTTGCTTAACAAAGAACACAATCAAGTCTGATATCCAAAGACCACGGTTTGTAGGGTAACTTGCCCCATTTTGGTGAGAGATCTACAGGCGCACTTGGCTATCAAAGTTACGCATAGTACGGATAGGAGAAATTAATACATACACTGGCACCAAAGTGGGGCAAGGTAGCCCACTTTTAAAAAGGTGGCAATCGTGTTGTATAAATATAAAGAGTTGAAATCAAATGACGGAAAACTACCTTGTTTGCTAATCTCGGATTCATTTTTATTAATTTCTCTGATGCTGAATGTCATGAGCGGCCCATTGAGCACTTTTCCAATCAACGAATGTCCATTCGGTCCTAACCTGAAAATAAATTCAACAAAGATAATAGTTAAGTAAACCTGGCAACGCATGTATTGAGGTCCATGGCATTTTGATGTGTGAAGGGTTCGAATTTCCTCGGTCTCACAAAAATAATTAATATGAATTAATTAATATTGCTTCTAGATCTCAAAATCCTTACGCACGTGTTCAAACTCCCAGGAAGAATGCTCGGATGGAATTTTAATTCAATTTTCATGGCAGCAAAAATGAGATTTGTGTCTCGGACGTAAACAGTTAGAACAATACATGATTCTTTCGATTGGCAATTCTCTGGGAAGGAAATAATGTCTTCATAATAAGTAGACTCAGATTCCATCAGAATCCCACTCATTCCAATGAATTCTTCAACATGAAATAATTCCGTAGTTTTATTTCTTGGCCCTCCTTCAGAGTCCAGTTCTCTAGATGCGTATTCCAATAGAGCAAACTCCATCGTTTTTAGAACTGCGATTGCTATGGCCGGACGGTCAATCTAATTAATTGGTAAAACACGAGAAAAAGTTTTAGAAGGCATAGAAATTAGTGAGCTGATAATATTTTTACTTACAGCCTCCAAGTGGTACCAAATGAAAGGGTTAGTTAAGACATTCCAGCAGATGGCGAGTGCATGCTCAACTGCCTGTCGGATATCTAGTTCAATCATATCAATATTTCGGAGAATCCATTTGATATATCCTAAAATTTTGACAATTTCGTGCCCATAGTACTTTACATCCAACTCCTTTGTGTATTTAGCATCACTTGTGAAGATTCTTAATTCCGTAAGAGCTTCTTCGGTACGATTCTCATCTCCCTTTAAAACAAAAAAATCATGAATAGGGTCAGCTGGACTAACACGCCCCATGTCGTTCCTATTTTGCGTAATTTTGTCGTATTAAGCGCTTTTTTGAAATTATAACATTTTTCAAAATTCAAAACTTTATAATTTACCAAAATTTCGTGCAGCCATTTTGATGAGCATTTTGAAAAATCCGGCGCATCTCCTTTGAATTCCCCATTCGGATGACATTCCCATGTCGAGATTGCTGGTTCCCCTCTCGGACAACTTCGAGTAGTCGTTTTCTCCGGAAGCCCTTCTCATTCTCTACCAAACTCATCCCATGCCGAACATTTCATCCAATGACATCTAAGACCGCCTTTACGATGCACCAGTCTAAGGGTGACAACTGCGACATCTCTGAGATTTGGATTGGACGCAAGTGCAGCGATAATGTGGAACTGAATATCTTCGTACAATTTAGCCTCTGACGTCAAGAAAAGTCTCAATTGGTACAAACAAGGAATCATTAAAATGGAATTATCAGATATTTCACACAATCTGACATTTTCCACCAATACTCTACTATCAGATGTGTTGAAGAAGACTTTTGTCGAGATGGCGTCGTCATGCACATTAGAATCAGTGACAATGATATCCGTGTTGTAATTAATTGGTGTGTCCGTGTAACTGTGCCAAGGTGTTGTGATTTCAAGGTGGTAAGATTCACATAAGAATTTTGGAGGTTTCATAGTGATTAAAATGTTGAAAATAAATGTGTAGGATTTTAAAATGGGCCACTCCGACTCGGAACACTCTTGAATGAAGTCGATGCTAAATGTTGTTTGTCCAGTTTCTTTATAATAATTTCCCAGTGGTTCTCCTGTCAACACAATTTGTAAATCAGGATCATTGAGGTAGCAACATCGTTCTCGTTCGTCATCGTTTGCCTCACGAAATTCAATGTATTTGTTCAACTTCGGAGAGACTATCCTTAAGTCCCATGGTGCCACGTAACAGGAAGATCTGGAGTGCAAAATATAATGTCATAATTGGTCGCTTTATATTGTATATGGTAAAGTTGGCTAATTCACGACAATACCTCCAAGCGGGGCAAAATTAGCCCACTCTATCCTAATTCCTCTTGAATAAGTTCGGATATAATGGTTGGCTTACTTGAGTACAATGGGATTATTATTTGTATCATTTAGATCAAAAATGATGACATCTGGCACATCTGACGTTCCATTCCACCAACAATCATCACTCAGATCTGAACTCAGACCACAATCTATGTATGACGCGATAAAAAATATTAAATTTAGTTTGAAAATTTCTTTTACAAGATTATAGGACTGGTGAGGATTTTTATCCACCAGTAAAGATTTCATTATGTCACGTATATTTACTAAATGGTCAATGACAACCATACATGACTGAGGTATCGAGCCCCTCTAGTTACCAAGGTTATTAACAAAATTAAAGTTTTATTTCAATCGTACATTGGCCTTCGGTGAAAGGAAGTGGGATTAATAGAAGAAAACAAAGAAATTCTTCATGAAGATGAAGAAATTTCATAGTTGAATAAGAATAAAATTTGATACCCACTCTCGTTGTCTATTCCACTCCAACTGACAATATTTCTTTCTCACTTTGACATTCGCTCACGACATTTTGCAATGGACCCTACCATTTATTCACCTCTGTTTGGTAACACATTAACCAAATTTCCAAGGGCTTTCCGATAAAAGTAATGGTTATTGGGTATTGGACATTTTGCGTCTAAAAGTTTTTGGAATACACACCAATTTTTCAGGTTTCAAGGATATTCTGGATTTGCCCATCAAATGCGGCACAATTTTTTTTAAACCCGGAGTAATTTTTTTTGTCTAAAATTTTGAAAAATGCAAACGCAAACATTTTCAGAAAATAAAATATTTAGAATTTACCGAAAAAATTGTAATGCAATTGATCGGCCACAACATCGACCCGAAATGAAATATTGTAAATTTGGCAGGCACTTCATACTTTCCGACTTTCAGACGGCACGAGGGACTTTTTTGACTAAATATTCGGAGATAGGCGAAAATGAAGTACCGGCTTCACTTTCGGCACCGATCAAAGGTCCAAAACTGGTAAGGTTGTTAATTAGAGCTATGATCAAATGTTATCTCCCTATTTATCTAAAAATTAGAAGACGAGTTCGGGCCCAATTCTAATATATTCGACAAATATAAAGATAGATATGGATGGAACAAATAAATCAAAGTCAACACGTATGCGTATGCCGTGGCGGAATTGAAATATGACAATCTGCCTCAATAGCCCAAATTCAACAAACTAATCAATTTAGATTTACGCAATGAGAATAATATGTCAACTTTTGTCCACTTTTACTTGTACTTTGTACTAATATTCAAAAACTGCGGATTCATGAGCGATATTGGCAAACAAAACAACTTGGCAAACAAAACAACTTGGCAAACAAGTTGTTCAATATAATTTTCCAGAGAGTAGAGATAACGTATGACCACAATTCCTCCTCGGAAATTCTGTCCTGTACTATTTTATTTTACAGGAAAAATGCATGTCCCATTATAACAGTGTTAATGTTTTATTACATTAAGTTGTTGCACGCGTATCCAGCCATCAAGATTCGATACACATTCGTTTTCTTGACAAGTCGTGGATTTCTACCACGCGGTTCGGAAAAATTTCATTTTTCTTCATTATTGTGAGAATAAGAGTTGAAGTAATTCGATTTTTGTAGTAAACATTTCAAAATTTAATTTTAATCTGAATTTCTTCCAACTTCCTCTCCTTTGTCAAGTGTCTCTCACTAGAATACTTTGAACTTCAGGTAAGATTTTCGTATTTTTGATTCCATCGTGGCAGGACAAGGCATAAGGTCAAAGTGTTTACGCTTTTGTAAAGATTTGGTTTAGAATAATTACATTTGAAGCTGGCTGACTTCAGCTGCATAGTTGGGATTAAAAAAAATTTGAATGCTTTTCGTAAGAAATTAAATTATTCTATATGGCATTATCATTGGTTTCAGGTTCTTCACGTCCTCTAATTGCACACAGATTTCTTCTTTTAATTGTTCCATTCTATGACCCCGTCCCAAGTCTTCTGCTCTTTCTCTTTACACCAGGTCTCGGAAGGTTGACCTGAAAGTATTGTAAAATTCTCACATTTACAAAAAACGAAGGAAGGAGCATTGGAGCATGAATCAAAATACTTACGTCGATATCCAGATTTTGTACCAAATTTTGGGCTGTAGCGGTAAAATCCGGAAACTTCATTTTCTTTTTCAATGATTCTCGAATCCTTTGGCTCTATACAATGTAATAAAGAGTAATGAAAATTCCCTGTGATTCCAGAAGTAAAAATACGGTTCGGACACTGTGATTTCCAACACAACTTGACAACGCATTCTTACTAGGTAAGCTCATACTAACCAATGAACTAAGTTTGTTAATAAGCTGGTGAGTGGGGAGCCCATCCCCCACGTCATCAGTTATGTTCAAATCCAGCGTCAATTTTTATTTGGACACGGATGGAATGAGCTTACATAGCAGTAAAGTTGTCAAGGTCACCGTTCTTACCGAGACTCCTGAGAATGGACCTGAGTTGCAATCAAGCCCTTGTGAGATTTGTAAGCAGCTCGGACGGCTAAGATAATCGAAACTGTGTTTCCCTGTAAAGAAAATATTAAAATCTGAGTAATTCCTATAATCGGAAGTATACCACCCTCTGATTAATCCATATAGGCTCTGTTTTATTATTGTGTAGGTTTAATAAACACAAGTATGTGCAACGGACGTTCAATTTTGAAAATGTATATCTCATTATATTTTACTCCCAAAGTTCAAATTGGGATGTGTTGGGGGTAGGAAATGACTACGAATGCGAATTACCGAATGTACGAGTGTACGAATTATAAATCAACTACCATTACAATAACACCGACAGGTGCTAGGAAACTCCAAATGTAATTTCTTTCCAGCCAGCAGCTAAAATTAGACGCAAAATTTGAACAATAATAATATAATATGTGTAAACATTTTTCGCATAATAATATTCCGTACATGTTTTTTCTTACTAATTGATTCCGCCGAAGACACGATCACCTTTGACTACTCCGATTGTGCCTGGGATTGCGATGATCAAGATGGGTAAACCGAATGCTCCGATTCTGAACTTCCAAAGAGTCCTGGAATCCGCTTGGGCATCAAATACCAAAACAACATTTTGGAATAAATAAAATCCCTCAATTCCCATCCATAGAATTGCGGTGAGAAAAATGTATTGTGTTACAACAGCAACGACAGAGCAAACACCCTACAGATTTCATTCCAATGTTTATAAATACAAAATAAAAATAAATAAAAATAAAGCACCTCACTGATCTTGGAATACATTCTGGGCTCAAATAGGATATTTAAGGACTAACGCCCACGCGAGATAGGCCCATTGGGTCCAAAATTTGGAAGTCCTTATAAATACTACTCGAACACATTCTCACGTCAGACAAAGACGAATAATTTCTGTCCACGAAAAGAAGGAGCATAAAGTTGGCCAGAAGTAGACTACAGCACAAATACTGGACAATGAACATCCTGGGACTCCGCCCCTCTTTTGAAGTGTCCGTCGAAAAAATAATGAAGCAAACGATGAGACAAATTATTGACAGAGAGCCGAGAACGATTGTCAGAATCTTCAGTCCATACTCCTTTTCCTACTCAAAATAAAGCAAGAAATAAATATTTACATCAATATAATTTACAACTTTAATTTTTTAATTGATAAGCTTATACTGTCCAAACACCAAATGCGAGCGAAATTTTGTAAAAAAAACTTATTGATCCACTGACGCCATAGCTGCTGACAAGGACAGAAGCCATTATTAGCCCGTGGACGCAGTCCTGCAAAGGGCTTATAAGATTGTCCTGTCCGTCTGTCTGTCTGTCTGTCTGTCTGTCTGGTGCAATGCTTCTCACCCCACCTCCTTACTATTTCAATCATATCAACGCAACTTCACTTCAAAACTGCTTTAACTTATATACCTCTTATATTGCACGATTACTATTTTCACGAGGCAGCTTAAATCAATATATTACAGATACACTTAATAGAGAGCGTCATAAAGTAATTTTTTGCTTTAATCTCATTGGTATCATAGGGAATTCAAAAGGGCTCCTGACTAAGAAGTCATATTGAACTATCCTATCCCAATATAGCATAAGCACTTTTGGTGTTAATTCGCTCTTACTTCTTCCTGTTTAAAGCCAAACCGGAATAGGAGCACCCTGAGCGCCAGAAGTTTATAAAACAGTTGTCACTATAACCTAATGAAATACCTAATGTCAAAGAGATATCGCCCCCTAATGTTAAAGAGATAGGACGACTTCCGGTCGCTAAAGTTGAAGCGTACTAACTTACACATGATTCCAGTATGATGTGATATAATATGTAACGCTAGAGACATATCGCCCCCTGATGTTAAACAGATGGTAACGTTATAGAGATATCACCCCCTAATGTTAAATCGACGGTAACGTTATAGAGATATCACCCCCTAATGTAAAATAGATGTCAACGTTAGAGAGATATCGCTCCCTAATGTTAAACAGATGGTAACGTCGGGAAGATATCGCCCCCTAATGTTAAGCAGATGGTTACGTTAGAAAGATATCGCCCCCTAATGTTAAAGAGATAGGACGACTTCCGATCACTTAACTCGAATCGTTCTGTCTTACACATGCTTCCATCAAGATAATATATAATGTAACGTTATAGAGATATCGCCACCTAATATTGAAGAGATAGGACGACTTCCGATCACTTAACTGGAAGCGCTCTATTGTACATACATCTCAACCACACTCTATGCCTTCTAAACCCTCTCAACTACTCCCTACATCCTTTGAACGACCCTCTCAACCATACCCTGCATCTCCTCAACCATACCCTGCATCTTCTCAACCACATTCAACCACTATCAGCCCCTCTCTATACCCACTCAACTTCTCTCCACACCCTTTCAACAACTCTCCAAACCCTCTATACCACTCTCTAATACCACGGGCTCTCTATCCAGTCTCGACTGTTTATTGTCACCACATTTGAAATAGGAATCTCCATTTCATTTGTTTGGACAGTATGAGCCCACCTAGTAAAAATACAAATGTAGTGTTCAGTCATTATGAATTTACATTGTATTTATGCATGTCCATCAAGACAGCAAAATATGTGAGATGGTCACATTTGCAGATTGAAATCAATCTCGTAGTCCGAATTAATTGACATCCCTTCGTTGACCATAAGCTATGTGAAAGAAATCAACATATTTTATATTGGGCTTCCTGCAAATCGAACCCTCACTTTGTCCGTCCAATCCGCCATTTACGATAAAGATAAATTACATAGAATAGGAAACCTTCGTAATTACAAATTTTCTTCATCCCAAAATACACAGACCGAACTGGAATGAACAGCTTGGATGACTTCATCCTCATGAAGTCTACGTGTCACATTGTGATTCCTGGATCCAGATGTCTTCACTACATGGCGGAAAGTAATCTCGGCTTTCCCTGGAACATACCAAAATTTAATATCAAGTCGGATATCCACAGGCTACGGTAGGTAGGTCAAGTTGACATACTACTGTATAGTAAGAAAACTACAGTGGAGCGGAGTTAAAATCAAATGCCTTGTATTCTGATCTCGGTTTCATTTTTACCAGGTTCTCTTATGCTGAATATCATCAGCGGCCCATTAAGCACTTTCTCAATCGATGAATGTCCGTTTGGTCCCAACCCAACCTGTCAAAACATTGAGGAAAATAATGGTTAAGTAAATATGGCATCGCAATGTATTGGGGCAAATAGCATTTTGCTGTGTGGACGGTTCCATTTTCTCTGTCTAACAACGATTTCAAAATCCTTACGTACGTATTCAACCTCCCAGGAAGAATGCTGGGATGAAATTTCAATTCAATTTTCATGGCCGCAAAAATTAGATTTGTGTCACGGACAAAAACAGACACAACAATACAGGATTCTTTTGATTCGCACTTCTCAGGAAAGGAAACGAACTCTTCATCAATATAGTCGGATCCAGATCTCGTCAAAATCCCACTCATTCCAATGAATTCTTCAACATGAAATACTTCCATAAATTTACTTCCAGAATTTCTCGGCGTTGGTTCTCCTGACTCCAATTGTTTCGATGAGTACTCCAACAGAGCAAACTCCATTGTTTTTAGAACAGCAATTCCTATGGTTGGCCGTTCAACCTAATTATTTGAAAAAGTATAGAAGATGTTAAACAATAAAAAGATCTTTTAAAACATGTGTGGAATTAGTGAACTTTTTTACTTACTGCCTCCAGGTGGTTCCAAATGTATGGATTAGTTAAGACATTCCAGCAGATGGCGAGTGCATGTTCAACCAAATCTCTGAAGACTTCGAGTTCAATTATTTTAATATTCCGTAGAATCCATTTGATAAATTCTAAAATCTTCAGAATTTGATGCCCGTAGTATTTTCCATCCAATTCCTTCCTGTGTTTAGCCTCATTTGTGAAGATTCTTAATTTCTTAAGAACTTCTTCGGTATGATTTTCATTTCCCTTCAAAAGAAAAGCAATCATGATTATAGGGTAAGTTCGACTAATTTCCCCTTCTGATTAGGCCGTTCTTCCAAATTCTAACGTACCAAAATTTCTTGCAACGATTTTGTGGAACATTTTGAAAACTCCGGCGCATCTCCTCTAAATTGGCCATTCGGAAGACATTCCCATGTCGAGATCCCTTGTTCCCCTCTCGGACAATTTTGAGTAGTCGTTTTCTCCGGAAACCATTCCCATTCTCTACCGAACTCATCCCATGCCGAACATTTCATCCAATGACAACTCAAATCTGGCTTACGATGCACTAATCTAAGGGTCACGACCGCGACATCTCTGAGACTCACATTCGACGAAAGTGCGGCGATGATTTGAAACTGAATATCTTCATACAATTCAGCCTCTGATGTCAAGAAAAGTCGCAACTGGTACAAGCAAGGAATCATAATGGAATTATCAGATATTTCACACAATCTGACATTTTCCACCAATACTCTACTATCAGATGTATTGAAGAAGACTTTTGTCGAGATGGCGTCGTCATGCACATTAGAATCAGCGACAATGATATCTGTTTTATAATTAATTGGTGTATCCGTGTAACTGTGCCAATGTGTTGTGATTTCCAAGTTGTAAGATTCGATCAAGAATTTTGGAGGTTTCATAGTGACTATAATGTTGAAAATGAATACGTGAAATTTGGAAATCACAGGACCGGGACAAGTTTGAATGAAGTCGATGCTAAATGTTGATTGTCCAGTTTCCTTGTAATAATTTCCCAGTGGTTCTTGTGTCAAGACAATTTGTAAATCAATTGGAGCTTGTCCAGGTTCCGGCACGTGACAACAGTCCCCAGTACGGCGCTCACGAAATTCAACGTATTTGTTCAATTTCGGAGAAATTATTACTTCGTAAGGTTCAAGCAAGTAGCAGAATGATCTGGAGTACAATATACATATAATGTTATAATTGGTCACTTGATATGTCAAATAGAGTAAAGTTGACTAATTCGACCCAGCTGGTGTAAATGTGCCAATTTATCCGCCATTTGTAGGCGTGCTGTACGTGTTGGGTCAAAGTTAGTTGAAGGGTCGATAAATTGAAACACTCGAACCAAGTTAGACACGAACCCAGTGGAGTAAATTGAAACACTCGGTCCAAATGGGGTAACTTAAAACAATGGAACCAAGTGGGGTAAAATGAAACATCGGAACCCAGTGGGGTATATTGAAACAATCCAACCAAGTTGGACACGAACCCAGTGGGGTAAATTGAAACATCTGAACCCAGTGGGGTATATTGAAACAATCCAACCAAGTTGGACACGAACCCAGTGGGGTAAATTGCAACACTCGATCCGAGTGGGGTAAATTGAAACATTAGAATCCAGTGGGGTTAATTGAAACATTAGAATCCAGTGGGGTAAATTGAAACATTCGAACCCAGTGGGTTAAATTGAAACACTGGAGCCAGGTGGGGTAAATTAAAACATTCGAACCCAGTGGGGTAAATTGAAACATTCGAACCAAGTGGGGTTAATTGAAACACTTGAACCAACTAGAGCGAATTAGCCGACTCTGCCCTAGTTTCTCTTAAATAAGTTGGGGCTTAATGAATGGCTTACCTAAGTACAGTGAGACCATGATCTGTATCATATAGATCAAAGGTGGTGACATTTGGCACATTTGACGGTCCACCTCTCCAGCAGACAAATTCACTCATATTTGTACTCAGGCCACAACCTAATGTTGCAAAAAAAACAATTGTAGTTCGATTTTACCAAATTTGTGTTTAGAAAATTCCGGTGTAGAAAAACGTCCTGCAAGCCATAAGTTGTCAGTCCGAAGGAATCGAACTCTCCACATAGTGAAATCGATAAACGTAGATAATAATTAATTTCGTTCCTGTGAAACATGAACTAATTATTTTGTCGAATATTCAAATAGCTGGTGGTGGTGTCAGTAATGTCTTACGAGGATGTTACCCCCAAAAAATCGTTGAAGACTGCAAGCCCCGTCTCATCATTGAGAAGACGGAATCAGTAGAATGCGCTTGTAACAAAGATCTCTGCAATTCTGCCCAGTATCTCCATGGAACTTCACTCTTCGTTATTGGACTCATTGCTTTCAATGTTGTCTGGAAAATCATCTGAATTGACTCCTCACACCAACTTCACAACATTCAATTACTAAAGTCGTCTCCAAAACTGGTTTAAATCATTCAATGTAAAAGTCTAAAAATAATTTATCGAATCACATTCCTTCTCAAGAATTCATTTTAAAATGTGTCAACAGTTTACATCGAATCACCTCATCAAAGATATCAAAATTAGCTTCGTCTAAGTTCGCCACAAAAATGGTTGTTAAAGAATATAATATGTATTTGCTATGCAATGCGATTTTCAAGATTAAATTAATGTGAGCAATGGGTTTGTACTGTTCTTAATCGTTTCAATAATTAACTTGACAGCTCAATTGCTTGCAAACTTCCTTAATAATTTCATTGTAGAAGATTGAGGAAAGACGAAGAATTGCAGATATTTGCTGCTATATGTAATCGCCACTCAAAATGTAAAAAATATCTAACAAAGTTACTGTTCAATATTATAGAGCAAGAAGGGGCGTGACCTCGACGGTACACAGTTAAGATTTGAGCGAGCGAGTTTTAAATTTATTTCATATGCAATCTCTACTCCAAATAATCTGGAGATTTGTAAGTGATATCCAACCACCAATTGCATATTCCAATATTATGTGAAAGAAAGGAGCAGTGACTTTTGTGTGATCCTTGGGGTACACAATTATGATTTGAGTAGGCGGGTTTTAATTCTATTCCCTTCAGGGTGCAGATAGTATGTTTTATGGGGATCTTCGGATTATTTGTTCATTTTTCCTAGGGTTGGACGTTGGAGCGGGGAATCCGAGATTATTTCAAAAGTCTGCAGCCGAATTCTCAATCACAGTCTACTGTCTACGAATTGTAATAATTAATCAGTAAATACCAAAATAAATTGTGTCAGATTAGATAGTGACATTTAGTGATTATTTTGCTAACTACTGACATGATAATCACATTACCACCAAATTGAGAATTAATCAGTAAAACCAACCATGGAATCATTATCGACTTGATCCCCATTTGAACACTATTCAGGAAGTCAAGGAAGTCTCAGTGAATAGTTTGGAATAATTCCATTTTTGGTGGTTCTTTTTTTGTTTCGACAAAACTTTGAATTAAATTTTTGGAACACTTTGTACAACAGACTGATATGCACCGCCAGTCATCGATATAATCGTAGCATTTGTTAAAACATTTGCCCTGTACGCTCCGAGTTCAAAATTTTGATCTAACTTTTTAAAACAATCAACCCTTAGTTGCCGAAATTAATTATAATACTTAAAAAATGCGTATGTCATGTGTGAGGTGTACGAATCTTAATTTCGAATTGTTCAGATGCAAGTCATTCCCGTTGCTATGACAATCTGAAATCTGAACCTTGCTTTGTAGGGGAATAATTATCAATAATGTTCACTCACTTGACAATCACAATTTTCTAGACAACCTCATTTATCACTTCAGAATAAACTGTCGTGACCGGTCACAATAGTTGAGCTGCCGGTCAAGATCAATTAGTTAACAGTTGTCCTTTCCGTTATCGCATCGTCTCCGCTCGAAGAGACCAACTCTGGAACAAAATGACGGCTGTCGTCGTCCTGGCCATTCTTTTGGTGGCTGTCTTCCTTCCGCTTGATGGCGTTGATGGTAAGTGATAATGAACTATCGGTTTGGCTGTGATATCAGCTCAAAGCACTATTCGTGTTGAGAGGATATGTAGTATAGCATATGCGGTGTGGTATAATTAATTTTAATTCATTCATCTAGCACAAGGTGGCGGAGGTGGCGGTGGCGCAGGTGGCGGTGGTGACGTTAGTAAGTGATAGCGAACTCTCGACGATGGTAACGGCGATGATATCAGATCAGGTCAAAGTACTTTTGTCTTGAGTCGACATCATAATCACCACCTTCGAATAGCACAGCTTGAAAAAATCGACAATACGAAATCAAATTTAATATTATACGATATTATGATGAATTTTAATATGGTGTTAATTATTTTTTTTCACAGAACTGAAATGTTATGACTGTAAAGCAACCAAGGACGATGATTCGGGAAATTGCAGGCGACCCATTCCGCGGACAAAGACGTGTAACAACGGAGTGAGCTGTCTAAAATCAAAAACGAGTAAGATAATAGCGGACAATGGAAATAAATCATTTCAATTCTGTGTGAGTGAAACAAATTTTTCTTTGTCTAATATTCAAACAGCTGGTGGTGGTGCTAATAGTATTCTTCGAGAGTGTAGCCTCCATAAAATCGTTGAAGACTGTAAGACCGGTCTCATCATTGACAACGAGGAAACAGTAACATGCGCTTGTCATAAAGATCGCTGCAATTCTGCCCAGTATCTCCATGGAACTCCACTCTTCGTAATTGGACTCATTCTCTTCACTGTTGTCTGGAAAATCATCTGAATTAACTCCTCACACCAACTTCTCAACATTCAATTACTAACGTCGTCGTCTCCAAAAATGGTTTAAATCATTCAATGTAAAAGTCTAGGAATAATTTATCTAATCACATTCCTTCTGAAGAATTCATTTTAAAATGTGTGAACAGTTTGCATCGAATCACCTCATCAATGATGTCAAAATTATCTTTCTCAAAATTCGCCACAAAAATGACTGTTAAAGAATATATGTATTTGCTATGCAATGTGATTCAGGAAGTCAAGGAGCATCTCAGTGCAATGGAATAAATCACTTTTTGGTGGTTCTTTTTTTGTTTCGACAAAGCTTTGCGTTAAATTTTTGGAACGTCCTGTCCAACAGACTGATATGCACCGACACACATCGATATAAGTGTGACATTTCTTAAAACATTCACCCTGTACGCTCCGAGTTCAAGATTTGGATTTAACTCTTTAAGGACTCTCTGGTAAACAAACTAGCATGGACATTTACATGTATTTTTTCGGGTTCACCATTTCCATTCGATTGACCTTCCCGGAATTTGGTGGGCAGATTCCCTAGGATGCTGGAGGGTCGTAATCTTGGGTTTCATGTCACAACTTATACGTATCACTGAAAAATAAATTAATTTGAGAGACACTG
>JAQFYE010001615.1:0-21864 GCA_034694305.1 Protaphorura glebata | reverse complement strand
TGGGTAGTAGTGGGCTTGGAAAAATTACATAAGTATGTAGACATCCATATACATTGTATCACGTCCCATAATAATACATATGAAGACTCGAGAATGGAATGTGGTTGCATAACTACAAACAGGTAACTAACTCCAAATTAGATGTACTTGACTGATTCGAAGGACCATGCAGAGCATCCCATGCAATTCCCATACATCACACCTGCTGGACTTTGCCAAAGAAGGAGCTCATCTCCAACTTCATTATTCCATCTTATATGTAAACGTGTACACTTATTATGTATAAAGCTCAGAGTGTCAAAGCCAAGTGTAATAGTGACAAATCGTTCACATAACTTGTCCCGTTACCTTTTGCAGGGCCGACCGTCTGCCAACCAAACAACAGACGCAAACCCACTAATTAGAGCCAACTCATTTAAGAGAGAGAGAAAAAAAAACAAGTTTTCCTACAAACAAATTTATTTCATCTCTCAGAGTATCCATTGCAGTTCTTTTTATTTTGGACAAATTCCACCTACAATAAGAAGCGCTTGGACTTTTAGTTAAGAAAATTATAATATCATCGTCCATTCATGTAATGCCAGCAGAGACGAGGACCACCACGTAAGAAAACGGGAATGACACGAGACTAATGTCCCAGCCGGGTGACATATACCAAGCATGCCCTGAACTTTGAGATTGAGCCGGAGCCAACATCGAACTTTATCTTCAACCACAGCTCGTGAATACACAAGTTTTAAAGAGTTTAAAAGCTTAAGGTGGTATAAGTGATAATGGGTGGAAATTCCTTCTGATTTTCACTGGGTAATAAGTAAAGACGTACGACTTTATAGGTAAGGAAAATACAAATAATAGAACAAAAGATTTGAAACTTAGAGATTCTTCTTGCAAACGAGATATTATTTTGCGTGTATAGCAAAGCCTGATTAGAACTTCTGAGGTTGTCCATGTACATTTTATAGTTCGTTTTAAGCTGACTTAGTTTTTAGAAATTAGTACTCATTAACTTTCAAGTAGTATCCAAATATCAAGGAAAGAAACACGGAATTTCCAAGTCAGTTTCATCCTATCATGTATCGTGTGACACTACAGCAGCACCTGAAGTGTACCCCTTGTTGGGTATGAAAAACATGAATGGAGGAATAGAACAGCTCGTGTAAGGTACACATATTGCGAATAACTGGAAAGTACAATGCGAAATTAATTCTAAATGTTGAGCCATGCTTACGGTCAAATATTATGGTGGGATTGTTGAATGGTACCGATTGGTTATCTAAGGCATTATTTCAAAAAGTCAGCTACGTGTGTATGGGAACTATTACAAAGTCAAAAGGGAATGTAAGGCAAGAAAATATAATAAAGTAATAACGCTTCATCAAACTGAGTGCAACTGCACGACATTCAAACAATGTCCTGCCACAAACAACAACACCTAACTGCACATTATTATATTCACAATGAAAAAGATAGAGAGGCAGTGGTCAGAATCCTTCAAGAGGGGAACGTCCGGGCGGATAAATTAGGACACCAATATGACACCTAGCTCTGGTCCACCAACCTAAGGGTCAAGTTTTGATGACCAGAGCGGGCGTATGATACCGGTAAGTGATATACCATTCCAGAATCCAAATTGCATCCCCACACATCAAAGGTAGATGCCATATTTTCCCTAAATTATCCGCCCCGACGTTCCCCTCGTCAGATCGTCGAAGTCCAGTACGCTAATAATACCACATTCTTAAGTTCGAAAACACAAGACAACAGTGTTGTTGGTTGAATAGCTTATAAACTATTAAAAACACTGACGCCAAAATCTGCGTCATAACAAGAATAATAACTATATATAGATGGACATATAAAAAATGTGTATAACCAGGCTAAAGAATTAGAGCGTACATTGAACTGTACTTACAACGCTTCCAATAATCAAACAGCTATTATCATTTCTAATCGAATTATTTAGACTGACACATTAGAGAGAAGATTGTTTTTAGAGATCTACGAAATTAAAAATGTTTTCAAAACTTCGATTGCAATAAGTTCTAAGAAAGATTTGTACTCTAGGTTTCCCAGATAGTTCAATGAAATAATGCAAACACTGCTTGTCATTTCCTAATAAGACATTTCCAAAATTGTTAAAATTCTGAACGGACAAATTCAAACTGAAAGTGGTGGTAAATACATATTTCGTAGCAATAACACGTATTGATCTAATACAAACAGCAGGAAATGCAAAATAACAACAGCCGGGTGCTCGTCATTAAATAAACCAAAGAGCAAATCAGTTGAGAATAATAACAGTTGAGTTTTTCATTTCAACATTTCGAATTCCAAGTAAGCCCTAAAATTATATTTATGAGTACGTATAAACTTAAGGAACAGACATACAAAGTAGGATTGCAAAGTTGAGCTGGTTGCAAATTATCGCAATCGCAAATCCGAGGATGAAATAATCAACCCGTTCCTTCGTTTACAACAATAGAGCATGCAGACAAGTATGTAAGATGTAGTAGTAGCCCAGCCCCATGAAATAATGGGAATGACTTTGTACTATTTGTTTACGTGCCATTGCACTTCTAGCTAACCAAGCTAAACATTTTATCAATTCTTCCCCTCTGTCTCTCTTTGTACTTCTATTATTATTCATAACTGTGCATCCGCCGCGATGCAACCGAACCAAGATGCATTTTAACAAAAAGATGGTGGATAAGGAAGGGTGATGGACCCATGGCATAGTATGGGATACTATCTTTCCTATGTTATCTTAAACCACAACCATTCCGTCTTCTTCATCTCTCCAGGCAATTTTTTTTAACGATCGGTTTTGCGAGGTAAAGATTTTTAAGAGATTCACTTCATCCATATCTTCGTCTTCTGAGCAACCCTTTTCGTCGGTCGGAAGAAACACCCCATTCTGTAAGTTGTACAAAGCTAAACGTTCCACAACATGAGCAGAGTGGAGTGCAGTACAATAACCTTGCACCAAGGCCGTTTCCACATCTTCAACTTAATCTGTCGTCCGGTGGATGCACCCTAACATGTACATTTCACTAATACTTTACCACTTTACTTCTTCCTTTTCAACCATTTTAGTATATGTCATGCCTTCCAGCCACCATCGTTTGATTGATAATAATTATTGCTCTCTTACTGACTCCTGTCTTGTCTCTTGGACGTTATGAGAACAACTTGTTTTTCATAAATCCGTTGGAAAATACATGCATTTAACATTAATTTTATTCCCTCGAGCATTCCACAGCTGTGTATTCCGGCATTCATGCTGGAGGTACTAAATGGGTAATCTTCAGAATCGGCGAGGATCATTCGAAATCACTCTCACAAACTGCACCCATTTATTTTCTACATACGCAGATGTTGTTTCCATAATTATTGTTAGCATGATGGCTCAATAACTGACGCTTTGGTCAATTCGTAATTTCAGTCACAAGTAGTTTTTGAATTACCCGTTGATGTGGTTTTTGTAAACGGTTCAGGAAATTCCAGCCATGGGAGTATAGTGAACACTATTTGTAGTGTATTTTATTAAAGAAAATACCTATAAATATTAATTTCGTTATTCGTATGAGTTACATCGGCGTAAATCTACAATTTCGGGAGTTCGACCAAGTCAACAAAAGAAGTGAGGTACTTTTTCCCGAACAAATAACCAATTAAAATTGAATCCAAACGTTACGTGTTCTTCTTCCTCACCTCCTGTCAAAATTGATGTTTCCATGCGGGGATTCTTTTGCGTGCTAACTAACTAGCATTCTACGACGTCACGTCAAACTCATTCGCAAAAAAAAACACAGAAACCTTGCTCAGCCGGGAACATCAAAATAAGAATGCCAAGTGTCAATTCCAATCCAACGGCTCCAATAAATATATAATGTAATAAATGCAAGAGAGATGATGTATTGAGCCAACACGACGGATGCAATCTGCACTGCACTCCAATGCAATGCCCTCAGAGGCTGCAAAGATATGAGCAGTGTCATTACCACCGTCTGCCATTCTTGCGCCAAGTTATGTATCGTACTTATTATGACTCAGATTTTTTTCTAAAACGCTAACTGGTTTTCTTCCCTCTCTACCTCATCAATAATCCTTTCCTTTCGATTTTCATTTCCATTAAATTTGATTCCGGTATTGGAGGAGAAGAGAAGAAGGCAACATGCAGAGCGAGACCTGTCGACTAGCTTCTTGACTCCTTTTTTTTCTTACTACCCGAATACAATGTATGTCTAGACAGATCTAGAAGATGATGTGGTATTCAAATTTCGATCTGTCAACTTCTGTAGTCATAAACACATGCCATGCGGATATTCAACTCGACAGACCGAGAGTGCTGTCAATACGAATCACCAACGTGGGAATGTGGGCCCCGGAAACTTGAAACAAAAAGTGAGACAAGTTCATAGCGACCATTTGCCACTATGATCATATAATGCCGAATTGAAGCACAAAACGTTATAGCCCCGTGCGAGATTTGCCTCAAACTATAAGCAATTTGCAATCTGCACTGGTTGAATTCAAATCAACAGCAGGTTACCGCTAACCAACCTGTAATCTGAACCCATACATATTAGTTGTGAACTCTATGAGATGTGATTTTATCCGAAAATGAGTAGATGGATTTGCTATACCCCTGTAAGTTTAAGGTTTATGATCATATAAATATTGCTAATATAAGAAACCTTCCACCTGCTTTACCTTAACTTTTAGATAGCTTTGGCTAAGCTTGAGGTCTAACTACGAGTAACGGGATGTATTATGAAATGATTTTGCAATCCAACGATGGCAACCGGTTTGAAACTTACAAGCTAAACTTGCAAAAGTCGATTTGACCACACCTGGGCCATCTTTTCTCCTACACAATACTTTGTGAGTGGACTATCAGACAACCACATTGTATTACATGATATTGTACTGAGGTAATATTTTGGATCAAAGTGAAAAAAGCAGTAGAAGAAGTGAATCCACTCCAGGGCTTAATCAGAGAAAATCCAGACAAGTAGACTGACTGACTGACTGAACTGACCGTCCGTATTATCCTTACAAAGAAAAGATGACCCCTCGGGGTAGCTTAAGCTAGTCAAGTCAACCACACAATCGTCGGCCTCTATTTTTCTCTTACCCAAGCAAACTATCTTGTTCTGAACTGAAGTCGCCCTCACTGACTGCCAGAAACGGAAACTAATTTGAATTTCGGCTTTTTATTCCAACTACTAATCCAAGAGCATCCCTTTACATACTTCGTGCCTACTTCTTATTGGTAAACAGGAAAGACGGTTTTTTAACGACTAAAAGCTTCCAACATTTTTTCGACCTCCACTCGTTCATCCCGTCCCATCGAACCTAACACGTACATTTTAAGTGCTTCAGATGACTATGGTTGTTACGTAGAGCTGATATTTTCTTGTGTTCCTATGTAATGCTCCAAACTCATTCAAGTAAGTACATCACATCACATTCACATTTTACAATTTTACATTGTCAGTTAGTCTTAATGTCTTGACAAAGAGGAGTTCTGGACGACTCGGACGCTCATCAGTATGCAAAAAGTTATTCCCGCCTCAAATATCATCTTTATCCGAACCAAGTCTTCCCCAGTTACTTGTTCGTTACAATCCATTGTAGTGGGCAAGCAATTGTTGACTCTTGGACTTTTCGTAGTAATGAGAAGTAACAATGAGGGCAGAGTCCTGAATCTTGATGCTGATCATTCTCGTCAGCTGGCTCAGCCCTGCTACAAGACTACTTTGAAAATGAAACCTGAATTTTGGTGGGTCCTTAATGGAAAAGTCTAGTCCGGTGTGTGGTAAATGTGTAATGTGTGGAAGGGGGCAGGTAAAAGTAAATCTAAATGTTTGTAATGTGATGTTTTTTAAAAAGCAAAACACTAAAGAGGTGGAGTCGCTTACCTTTACATTCTTTGACTCGGATGAGGGTGAGGACGACATTTGTTCTCCGCTTCCTTGAAGAAGCGTCGCCATCGTCTTGGCAGATTGACTAGAGGCTCTATTGCTCGACATACAATTGGCATCACTGTATGTCGTGTGACCCCCGTCTCTACGGGTAAACTCCGAATCCAACAGCTGCATTGACTGCTGTGGTGGTAGCCCATGAGAAGGTGACAATGAATTTTTGAGTCTGTCAATGTCTCGGGGTAAGGAGAGGGTCAAAGAATTTGGGGGGAATGGCGAGTCTTTCTCAAGGCATGGCATGGCGTGGGCGGGGTCATTGACCTCTTTCTTTGGAGAAGGTGGAGCTTGACTTCCACAACCTCCTCGTCCTTCGCTCTGAGCTTGTTTTCCTGTGTGACGTTCATAGTAAGCTAACAGTGCCTTCTTTTGAATCGCTTTCAGCGTCATGTCAGCTACTTTGTGCTTTTTCTCAGCGTCCAGATACGTGTAGGAAACTGGAGGGGAACCAGAGCTTGAGTTCAATGAAGAGGGCGACTCTGCACTAAACCCATTCCAAAAATTTTGGTAGCCTTCACTACTATTTGAACTTTTCTTTGTTGGCGTTTCTCCAGAGCTACAACTGCTGCTTGTGCTGCTGGTACTTTTCTTAAATGGCTGGGGATGTTGGGGTTGAGCCCGTTTACTCTCCCTTAAACTATTCAAAGATGCAGATTTAAAGTTGTTCATAATGCTGCTGGGCATGTTGGAGAGGGAGACAGGGGGCGTCGGCATCGTTGTTGTAGGGTGAGAAACAGGAGGGTTGTTTGGTCCGGAATTCGTTATTTTTGTATTTCGGGTATCTGTCAAAGAAGACAAGGAGTGAGATTGTTGTTCCAATTCCTGGATTCTCTCTGCCACGGACGGCGGTTTACTCGTGTCAATGATTGGAGACTTTGAGGTTTGAAGGTGGTGTTTGGCAGGGGATTTATTCAAACTCGGACTAATGATCCCCTTGTCGACTTGTTCAGCAGAAGGTTGCTTTTGGTGCAGATCTTTGTTGGCAGGACTCTGACCGCGCACAGCTAAAGTGGATGGGCGCGTGTAAGTACTGAGTGGGAACTTCTTCAAATTCTGAGCAGATGACCCATGGTTTTTCGTGGGAGAATCTACCTTGTCTTTAATATGGCGTGACCCGGAGCCATGATGCAGAGCTGCGTCAGGGAAAAGTTTTCTTGGAAGAGGGACCTTCGCCGAGTGAGCGATATTTGCCTGTTGTTCCCACGCCCGAGAATTGCTACTATTACTATTCATAGAGACTGAGGTGGAAATACTCAAGTCACCGGTCGATCCGTGCCACTTGAGAGTTTCATTTCCGGAACTATTACTTGAGCTGTTTGTCACGACAGTTGTGACACTCTCACGTCCACTAGCGCCATGTTGGTTCCCTCCAAAAAGTGGATCGTTGGGATCACAGGCCAATTCTCCTGGCCAAAACTCTTGGTTCGACTCACTTTCACGACATAATTGGTCCAAGAATGGAGTACCTGACCCCACATAGGAAGAACACTCACTGGATATGTAACTGTGGTAACCTTCCGAATGTGAGTACTGACTCATCATTTCTTCATACTTTTTCTCATACTGTTCCAGGTCATCTTGTGTGAAGGGTTTGCTGGGTTCAAGGACATCCCGTTCGGGCGGAGAAGGAATATTGTACTCTTTTCTCCCATTTGATCCCGAAAGTTGACCTTCACTTCCACTCTTTTCATGGTGACCATTATACATAGAACTAAGGTCTCGATACCCCATTGGGGGTGGAAGTATTCCTGCGAATCCATTTTCTCCAGGACCTTTAACACGTCCAAACGTTTCGGGTGGTATACGTTCACATTTCTCCATGACAGTTTTCAACTGTTGCGTGTATGCATGATTCATTCTTTTCATGTATGGCCGAGCATAAGATGGAGGTTTCTCCTTCGGGTAATCTGTTTGGTCAGTCCAAGATTTCGACCTCGAGCTACCAGACCCCGAAAGATGCACATTGTTCAGCTCACCTGCCGGGTCAATCTGAGCAGCTGAGGTCACCGGAATCGGCCACGAGGGATACTTCTCATGCCCAGGACCATATCTTATTTGCTTTAAACTCGAAGCGTCTCTTGCTGGAGCACTAGACAAAGGAGAGCACGGTGAGAGTGTCGTCGTCAACATTGGCTCACTGGATGTCCAGGATCCAGGGTTAGCATTGGACATGTTTCCAGGTTGACCTGAGGATCCACTAGGGTAACTAGGCTTCCCGGCCTCCTCGTATTTCTGGTCATTCGAAATCTCAAGATTTGGGAATTGAACGAGTGCTGGAGGACTTGTCGTAGGTTTCGCCTCTGTCGAAGTAACTGGAGTAGGTGGAGCTGAAAATTGACGAGCGTGTTGCGGGAAATTATAAACGTAGTTCTGGTACGGTGAACTCGCTTGAGCCGGCCGAACTTGCCCCGGACTTTGGTATATTTTATTTAAATTATTTAGAGAGCGTTGATGGGCGATGTGATATTGTTGCTGTTGTTGAAGGTTCGGAGCGGAACGAGCTGGAGAAAGGGCAGGCGGTACAGCTTTATGGGTGAGTAAAGTGGGGCCACCAGGGCTATCTGTTGAACAACTCTCGAGAGCATATCTTAAACTTGGCGTTGATTTTGTGGACACCGGAGATTGATAGTTTGAACTTTGACGTGGTAGTGTTGTGGATGTAGAAAACGGTAGAGTAGTTTTGAGTTGGACACTTTGACCGTAAATACTGTAAGCAGAAGATTTTTTCCCACTTCCACCAGATTTCTCAACATTCCAGATAGATAGTCTGCAATTAAAAAACAATCAAGGTTAAATATATATTGATTTAACTATTAAGGCAAGTATTATGGGGGGATTTTAAATTGTCAATTTGGCAGACAAATTTACTAGAAGATTTGAATGTTTCATTGTGGAATGGTTGGACAACATGGTAACTGAACACCCTTCCAAAATTCCGCTCTTAAAAATGAAATAATAATAAAAAAGTAATGAAATACACCGCTTCACGAGCGCATAAACAGCGGTGGAAACCACAAAATTAAAACGTGACTCACTATAAAGTTGCACAACAGGTTAAAACCAATGTAAAATAATTGTTGAGCGAATTATGAATGAATAACACTTAAATCTTAAATGATTCTGCCTGTCATCCACGAAAAATTTAGCGAGCAATAAACATTTTATTATTTTGCAATCTTCTAAGAAATTGAATAATCAAGTCCCCATGCGGTCCGTCGAATCAATATAATAATACGGTCGACCAGTCTACTCGCCCAATGTTTGTCAGGAAACTAGCCAACGCTAGTTTTTACCGATTCTTCCGTTCAGGTACAAAAGCTTAAGGTATTTCCAGACATGCACGACAAGAATAATAGAAAACTAATGATTCTAGCTTTTAAACCGATATGGCAGATTTTTATGACTTCTACAAAGTGTACTAAAAATTTCCAGTCATCTGAATAATGAATTAGGAATACACTTCAGGGTCGCATCGTTGATCGTCAGCAAATTCTTTGGATGAACAAAGAGAGCGTACGTCAATAGGTACAACCCGGGACACTTAAAAATCCTTGCACAGTTCATCCGCTGTCCGTACCCGCACGAATATATACTTTATTTCATTTACCATTTATCCAGTTTTTGAAAATATTATAGATTCTGAACATCACGGCACCAACAGCTTAAATCAATTTCAGGACTCACTGTCACATCATCATGATATAAATTAATGATTGCTACTTCTCTCACACACAACACGTTGGGATCCCACAGCACTTATATTAACTCCAACCAATACAATGAACAAATTCAAAAACCGAACTGTCAATTCCACCTGAAAATACTTCTCTACGTATGACGTAGTGTAATTTCAGATCAACAAAATAATACAACGTAGACCAGACATCTGACTGGAAGTCATAGCCAGGAGATAACCAAATCAGAAATCAAGATATCCCTGTTATCCGGTAATTCTAATCCGATAAACATGCAAACTATGTATAAGGTGATATCGTTGCACCAGAAATCCTATGATTCACTTGCATATTGCATACACATCAAATTAAAACCACGTATGATTGACTGTTATTGATCCATTTGTAATAGTTTGAATTTTTCAAACTACTAAAAACTCACAAAAATAAATTATTGTGATACACCGTGGAGTATAAGCCGAATCAGTGATGGTTTTGAGAAGAGCTGAGTTTGAGGCTCAAGCTCAATCGGATGCCTCAATTCAACTGTTGAGTGAGGAACAGAGTGCATGATGAACTGAAAATTGTTGTCTGGGTTAGAGAAACCCATCAGTGCTGCATATATTCAAGATCTCTGGCCGTCTGTGGTCCAAACGTTAAATTTTTGTTAGTTGAACGAATATACCTTTCCTACCTTGGTTTACCTTGGAAGATATAGCTCTGGATGAGCTAAGGCTTAAGCTAAAAGCTTATCTTCCTCGGGCAATGAATGCCCTTCCTATCAAGTGTGTTATGTTGCCAGTCAAACGCCTCCACAATGGAGTAATGTTAAAACCAATTTCACTCAACCTGGGTTATGGCCATTATGACACAAATAAAAAAAGATTCTAGGACCTGGAAGGAAGGCAACAATGTCCTTGTCACCCTTTTTGTTCAACAAAAAGAATGTTTTCCTTCCCGTCGGTCATTCATTCATTCACAAAAACGTTCTTATCTTATCCTACCTTAAAGTTAAACCAAGTTCTCAAGTTTACCAGAAATATAAATTACGACCACGGACGCCATCTATTGTGGCTGAACTTTTATACGGACGCCATCTATTGTAGTTGAACTTTTACAAATCACTACCACATACGCCATCTAGTGGAGTTGAACTTTCCATGATCTTTTTTTCTGTGACTTCTATTGCGATTCATTTTTTTGAAGGACCTTTTCTCTATGGTTCTGTCATTCGGCCGTTTAATTGAATTGCTGACTAATAGTTGAGCGAATATCTCAGTAGATGTAACAGCTGGCTGGCAGTACCATCAAATGCTGAACGTGCATGATTAAACAAAATCAATTTAGGGATGCACATGTACAGGACGCTGCGCTAATTTAAAGGAATGCAGTATGGCGTAAGACTACATAAAAGTGGTAAAATCCTGTTTCTCATAAAGTTAAATACGCTAGTTAGAAAACACGAAACACTTTCGCGTGAATTCGCACTGGTTTTACCTTGACGGATTGAACTTGAGGGATTTACAGTTTACAGAATTGGTTCGCAGGGCTATGCAACTGGGCGTCTCAATTGAATTCCCATCAAAATACTTGGAACACTAATACCGCACAGAATACAATATGGGGAAAGCTATTACACTTGAGTTTGTACTTCTAGCCAGGCATGTATGCCCACGTACTTGGTTGCAAAATATTTTGCAGTCAGTCGATAAATAAATATGGAAACTCAAAATAAAATCCCTGTTGGAATTTTATTTGCTTGATTAACACACTGATTTACAAGTTCCAGCGCCCACATAAATCGTATCCCAATTAGCAAGCAACGGTACACACAAATATAAATAGGATTTCGACTGTTTGGGAATAATAAGATTTTGAGGATTAAAATTATACCCGTGCGTGCCTTTATTGAATTTGCTATTCATTACTGTTTATTTTTGCACTCGGCAAGTATTTACATATAGAATTGAATTCTCAATTTATTATCGTGTAATTAGAGTCATAGAGTCGAAACAAAAACATATACTTTTCCACGAAATTGATACGCAATTCGCCGTGTGACTTTTATCTCGAAGAATTAGACTCCATTGTCGGTGAGAAAATTGCAGTAATTCTTGCTGAAGTTTTACAAATAATTACTAAAATTTCGTTTTCATTCTGTTCGGCCTAGCTATATATGTGCATCTTCATTTAAAAGGCAGCTTGCGGGTTAAAAACCAGGTACATATAAATTCCAGCAGCTGCCAAGCGAGATCCACATCCTGTGAATCCCGTCTTCCTTGAATTATAAGACCAAGAAAAAATAGCCCCGGACATGAAATGTCATATCTGGGTACTGCAATTTGGAAGTTGTTCTAGTTTGGGAAGCGCTCCCCTAACCCACACGCACACATATATTTCGTAGATGAAGTATTTTCGCAAAAACTTGATAACGGTTGACATATGCCAGTCAGCGCCGGCGCTCATATCTTTCTTCTTCCTTAAGTGTTCCGCTTAAATGGAAATATAAACGAACACATGGTTTTAACTTCACCTGGACTCAACGGATAAGATAATTCGTGTGTATGTGCATATAACATCTACAAACAAATGATAATAAAACCATGGTTCGAGTGTAAGGTTAATAATAGTACTACCAAAATGTAAGTGCGTCAAACTTATATTACACAGGAAACTAATCTGAGTCTGTATTCTTTCTTTATTCGGATGTGTTCAGTCTGTCCAAATGAGCTACTGGATACACTCTGACTTTGGATGATTTGGTCTCTATTACTATCTCAATCCTCGGAGCCATGTTTAAAAGCAAACTGGTCCGGCTTATAATCGCTGTGTCTGGCTAGTATGGATGGCATGGCGTCACAAGGGAGAGAAATGTTCAGTGTCACTTGGAAATAATTTAAATTATTATGCAAAAATTCAGGTCAAATATCTAAAATTATACCTCCCGAATGTTGAACAGCAGATCAATTAATCTAAAGAAACTTAAAGGAAGTGATCATTATTTGCAGGAAAGCTTTGGTAGAACCAGACTTTAGTTCTAGTTTATGTACAACCGTAAGCAGACTGTCTATGTGAAGGGAAAACGTTTCAGAGAATTTTTCAAAAAAATTAGTTTAACATACTTTTCTAAATTTGCAAAATAGGTAAAGGCAAAATAACACGTCAGAGATGGCACAGTTTGACTGAAACTGTAACTTCCTGGATGGTAATCCATGAAATTGCCCGGAAAACGAACTGGGGTATTCTCGTACAAATTGTCTATTCCAGTTTGTCTAAACTTAACTAAAATTTAGAGATCTGTATATTTAAAAAATACGTGTTTTCCACTTACTACATATAGTGTATTTAGAATTATTGTTTATGGCATTCTGGGTTGGTAGAGTTTGAAAATATTAGTTCGGCCAAAAATATCAAACAGCACCAGCACGTAAAAATTAGGTACAATCGTCTTCTGCACCTAAAATCCTCAAACCGTTCATGGTCAAATTGGACCGCGTAGTCAATTACTCATTCAGACGAAAATTCTAAGAACAAATCAGATTCCCTGTGGAAAAGCACTCCCAATGCATTTATATCTTTCGATAACTATTTTCAAGAACTTTTGCCTCATAATCTCTTCGTTTGGAGAAGTCTAGTCATTCGCACGGTTAAATACAACGCAAGTTGAGGGTTAAATTATAGGTTTGTTTTGGCTCACACTCCTGTATTTGGCTTGGTGTGTTAACGGGTTATCATTCATGTATAAATAATGCATAGATCTCAAATTCTATTATATCGGGTAATTAACAATGAATGAAGAACGAGCACTAAATGTGACTCGACTCCTTTTACCTGCCCACCATGTGTTTGATATTTTCAAGTGGGATTGAAAAGAAAAAAGATATTATTATTTTGCATCCAATAATAAACATTCCATTCCATAAATAAATTCCAGGCATTACCTTCACAATGTACAAATGGAAAATATGAATTGAGAACAGATAAGGGAAGAAGACGAGCAGTTTTTGTCACTCATCTCCATTTGGATTTGACTGTAGGTAATCTTACTCTTTCATAAGCAACACAATGTTAATTAGGAACCAAAATGGCTGAAGCGGTGCGGTTTAGTTCACGAGGAAGTGCAATGGACGAAAGAATGCCAGAGGTTGTCATAGTAGCTCACACAAATGCTTCAAGTCATCATCGACGAAGATGAAGATTTAACTCCGTGAATAACAACGAAGTTTAAAAGTAATTAATAAAGGACTTTATGCATAACAGTTTGTGACATCTCTCAACTTGACGACGGCTCTGAGACTGAAGGCCATAATATTCCATTCCAGGAATTTCTTACAACACCATCTTCTTGTATTACAAGAAGGATCAGGAATATTTTCTATCCAATCCCTCGGGTTCTATGCCCTTTGCACACGCATCCGATTAATTTTAAGCGAATAAAAATGATAGTTGATCCGCCATGAATAAAATGCCGATGGACTTGACGGTAATCCAGGTATCCCTAAAAACAAACCCATGAATCATTCCTGTACAAACCCTCAGTCATTCGTTGTGTAATCGTAACCGCTGCATTTGTAAAAGAAAATCCCAGCACTTACACCCCCGTGGGGCATGCAGTATTATGCATTAGCATTTCTCAATTAAGTCCCAAGTTCATGGTCAGTAAATAAAAACAGAGGGAGTACACCAAATATGTTAGCAGATTAATCCTAATCCGAGCTCGGAAGTTTTTGATTTCCTTTTACGGTGAGTGTTTTGGAATTATTTAACTTATCCTAGTGTTCCGGTCAAGATACGGTATAGATCATCCAGCATTGGAATTCCCACTGGTATGGTGGCCAACGTTTCAAATCAAGCATTTTGCAAATGTGTACCTTCACATATTGGGTCTTATTAGAGCCACACACCTGGCAGCTAGTCTCGTGTAATAAAAATACAGCTTTGAATTGATACACTGACCTTTACAAAGCATGTCCATGTTCGTTTGTAAAGTGCCAAATATTTACAGCTCTTTCTTCAATGGGGTGGAAATTTTAAATGCTGAACTGTCAGTTTGAAACAAAGATGAACTCTGCAAATGTTTGTCAGTACAGAAGATTTCCGTGAGGATGAGTTTATCTGATTACATGTTTCATTGTAAGTGTAAAGTATTGGTTCATTAACTCTATAAACATGGTTAAATTGAAAATCTCACGGAAGAAAGTCATTGGAACGATAAACGGTTAATCTGGGAGTACTGTATAGGATTAGGGCATTAGTTCAGCAGTCAAAGAATCCTGAGTGCACAACGAGACTACACTTGACTAAATAACCATGCAAGACACGTTTCATGACTCCGAAAAAGGGTTGCACTTCATCGTGACAATTAATAACTCCCATGCCTGTCTGTGGACGGGGGTGTGGACATGAGTAATTTAGTCGTAACCATGCCATGAAACATGATCGTCTTCCCATATTCATGTAAAATACACACCATGACATACTGTCTTTTGACACGCCTTCTAAATGTGTGTCTTCTATGTCATGTCGGGCGGAATTGAATTTAGGCTAGAAGTTTGTGTTCCTGTCCTTTCTAAGGAATGGGTCCGGTTAGTTGAAAAAAAAATTAAGAGGTTTTAAGTGTGAACAGAATTTTTGCATGTATAATTTGCAAAACAAAAACTACTAAGAGTTTTTACCTTACACAATGAATTTGCTAATTGTCTCAACGAACTCATCGGATATAATGACTTTACTGTTAATTTTTTGCAAGGAGTCCTTCTCAGGCTCTGATTTCTAGCCAGGGGCTGAAACATAAAAATTTATCAGATATGATCATAAGAAGTTGACAAAACTAGAGACATGAGATCCTGAAATATTTAAAACTGAATACAATTTCTTTTGGCTTTTCCTACAGACGTTAAACCCCTGGCATTTTTCTGCCAGACAGTTAAATTAAGGTCCTCAAGGCCTAGTCATTTTAACTGTACGTCGTAAAAGAAATCCACTAATTGTAAATATTTTTATAGCCAAAATTATTTCCCAAAACATGCTGGACTATTACCGGGAACAGTGTTAAGATAAACAATGTGATGGGATTTAATATCTGTGGGAAAAAATCGCTAGATCAAAGAGAGCTATAAATCAGATAAACTGACTCCAGATAAACACATACAGCGTTACTGAGATCATCAAATCGTACTATCTGGATCTGACTCATACATGCCTTTGGTATGAATTGTTTATGAATTGTATATCTGTTGTGAAATAAAATATGTGTACAAAACACAATCCCTGTCAGATCAAAAAATTATGACAAGCTTACTCATCCTAAAGTGACTTTCAATTGTGTTAATAACCACGTTCCACGAAAAGTACCAAAATAAGCAAAAGTGGAAAATGAGATGACACATCATTCAGAGAAGACTGTTTTCAAATGGCGCTTTTTCGAATGTCCCCATCAAATGAAAAAAGTATGAACAAACTAATACTGATGTTAATGTAAATGCATTCATTTGAAATGTCCAACCTTTCATGTGAATGAATGCATTCCATTTTTTGCGAAACACATTGTTACGTTGTAAAAAGCCCATATATCAGTAACACCTCGAACTGAAACAAACCGTTGGTTTTCCTTGCACTGCAATCTCCATCGTGCCATGCCAGTGCTTTTCAATTTTTTACCATCATAATTTTAAGAATTCCTTCCTTCGTTCATTCATTGAAAGCATGCAGAAAGAAGTCGGCATTTTCTTCATGGCCGGTAATGAATCACGGGTTTTCTTAGCCCGGAGTTAGAAGAATTGAGAGGAGAAGAAACAAAAGGAAGAAATGAAAATGATGTCGTAGGAAGTGTTTCTGTTATTTTTTATAAGACTCTCTTCCAAAACTCCATTCCATCCAAATCGTGCCTAACTCCCAGTCTCAAACACCGATGAATGCTAAAACATGATGCAAATTACAATCAGTTTCAAATTTCTTTGGGTGGATCCTTTAACAGACACCACCACTACCACTACCAATGCTGGCTGAGTGCAGTAAAGTTCAAAACGTGCCTGGCTCATTTCTCAAAACACCCACTGACTCACTCATCTGCTTTATGCATTTTTCTAACTTTTTTTAGGAATGAATGTAGTCCAGATACTAAGGCTTTTCTGCACTTTTGAAAAGCCTACGGCCACGTACAATTTCGTTGGACAAGAAATATAAAATATAATAAATACAATTTGATATGTTCACCGATAGCGCATAACCAAATATCACGAACGCTTTAGCATTCCATTCGGACTAGGGAAGGTACCCCTAGTAGTACGAAGAAACTCAGAACGGAAAAAGACTTCGTCAAAGC
Source organism: Protaphorura glebata (assembly GCA_034694305.1). Classification (NCBI taxonomy): domain Eukaryota; kingdom Metazoa; phylum Arthropoda; class Collembola; order Poduromorpha; family Onychiuridae; genus Protaphorura; species Protaphorura glebata. The sequence continues at coordinate 4,882 of JAQFYE010001615.1, read as the reverse complement.
AACCATCGCACGATGATTGCCGGAGGCACTGACAGCCTCACCACAGGGAAGCGGCAGGGGCCGTTATCCTACAACGTTATGGCTAGCAGAGAGATAATAAATAACTTCGCGAACAGTTGAAATAAAAGCGCCAGTGCAAATTATTCTTACAATAAAGTGACGTGGACAACTGATAGGGGGCCTGACGTAATCCTGACTGAGCCATTTAACCTGACACCATTTGTTAGTGGTGTAACAATTAGCAATTTGGATTGACGGACAGACTGACTGACTAACTGACTAAGGCTACCCATGTTGTCTTAACCTTAATCCCGTATCAATGTCGATATCAACGCTAAGGAGATTAACCACAGGCTGTAAGTACCAATACCCTTTTGTCTATATATTGGACCCTCCATAAAGTTGTAATCTTAATCAACACAATCTCTTAATTGCAATTTTTGAGAGCAGTCCAACAGTCTAAGCACGCTATTTCACACGATCCGCGTCACAATCTGTTCCTTGTGGTTTCTGTTTACTAAATTCTCGAGGTTCATGAATGAAAATGAATGAATGAATCGGCGATAAAATAAAGTTGTATTATGGCGTCAGTGCAGCAATGTCCTTTTCCATCCATGTCTACATGTCACGTGTGTATTTCTACATCCGTTCGACCAATCCATGGAAAAAAGGCAAGGTAATAGAATAGGGATTGGTGAATTGGTTCCACCTTGCCTTTGGAATTGAGAGCACTCTATTCCGGTTGTCTTTGAATTACATTCATTCAAACTTACTTAACAAATAATTTCCTTAATTTTTTACAGGATTGATAGTGCAAGGGTACTTTGTGTAATGTCATGTAATGTCACGTAATGAATATCGTCAGTTTTTGTGAGTGAATGGAATGCTGTGTGGATCAGTGGATTTTTATTGATTGGTCGCGAGGGGAAGGAAGAAACCTTTGAGGGAAAATTCTAAGGTGTGGCTTGTATTCCTCTAAACTTAGCAATCCAGTACACCTAACCACTCCTTCCTTCTTTTGAACTTGAGAATTGCTCAGTAACTATTTGAACAGTATCACACAAATAACTTTCTGTCATGGGCCGGAAATTGATTGTTCCAAACGTCGGCAAACAAATCAAGCTTTTTCTGTTCATTCATTGTTACGCAAAATATATGTTTAAGTGTCGAGTCTTAGACAATGATCCAACTTATTTCTCAATCTAATCATAATAACCTTATTTTCTGTATATGGGAAGAAAAAAAGAACTTTCAACAGATCAGTGTAAATTCCATTGATCCTCTCACCTTGAAATTATCACCTAATGCTCATGAATACATTTAGATTCATTTGGAGTAAAACCGATCAATCTTACATTGTATTCGTTGTAGCTCAGGTATGTTAGCCAATTTGTCTTAAAATTCCAAATTACCACTCCGGCGCTGGTTAAAAGTTTGTGACCTTGCAGATACCTCAAAAATCTTTCGTGTAAAGGGAAGTATCTCATTTCTCATGAAAGTCCATGGCCATGGAAAACATTAATGCGGGCAGTTTGTGCTCATGCATACATTTAGACTGGATGAGAGGTCAAAACTTCCTGCGTGCCAGGTCATCCTTTATTCGAGTTAACAGCTTATTTTTCAAAATTCCTTTCAAGTCACAAGACCTGTTCAGAGTCAAACTGTAAAGAAGTCGCCGTGTTTATAAAAAATTGGTACCGTCAATTGTGATTGTGATTATAATGCTTATTCATTACCAACGAATTGCTATACACAAGCCGAACACAGGACAATAAACATATAAGAGGTGTTAAAATTAAAACACATAAAACACAAGGGCTTAAAGTGAATACATCGTTGTTGTCTGTAATTTGTATACCCGGAGAATGTATGGGCAGTAAACAGATAAATGCGAGGTTTAAATTGCAAACGCCAAAGAGCCAAGAATATATCAAAGAGTCAAATCTCGATTCATTCTTAAGCAAGGTCGTCCATTTTACCTCCGTTAATCAATGAAAAATAATAATATATTCTCTCTCCTTGATGATTACACAAATTCAATCCATTGTGCTGGCGAACTAACACACGCCGTATGAATGGATTGACTTGAGTCAACTGCTCATTAGTTTATTTCCTATTCCTTTCCCTGTGTAATGTGTCTCCGCTCCTTAATTGCGCTCCTTCCGTTTATAAATTAATTTCAACATTCCCATAGGCAACTGATGTCGCTTATAATATAAAAATTAATACTATAAAAATCAACGTGAGACCGGTTGAATATCATAAATTGAAATTTCACTGCATTAAAAATTCCTGGGCGAATTATGTATATTAAGATTTAAATAGAGATTATCGAACGTAAAGGGTCATAACCATTTATCCAACCTAAAGCGCAACATATGGGTTGTACAGAAATGTGAGACAGAGTCATGCAAATCACGCTCTCAGTGCGCGCCACAGAAATTTTGGCGTATATAAAATTAAATCAGGAATGATACGAGAGGTATTGTTTTATTATGGCTCAAAATTCATGGGCGCCCGGAAATTAAGTATTAAGAGTTCACTGGACTCCATAGATAAGATTCTCTACCGAATGTGTATCTCACTTAATAGGGTAGTGTGGGCTAAATTGGAAAAGTGTGCTAATTAACCCCATCCGCCATTTGTGGGCGAGCTATAAGGTTCCTATGCTCGTGTAGCTAAGGAGATGGGGCGTATTAGCACAGCTGTTCACCGTTAGCCCGCGCAAGGGAAATTAATATACCCAGATAAAGGGGCTAATTAGCACACTTTCTGTTTTAAGTGTGTTAACGTTTTCCTTGGTCGGAAATGTGTGCTAATTAGCCCCACTCCCATTTGTGGGCGTGGTTTGGGAGTCACATGCTCATGTAGTTAAGGGGTGGGGCTAATTAGCACATTCGCTCAAAGGCGGGGTGTATTAGCCCACTCTACCATAACCCCATGTTTTGGCAGCGTGGATTGGGGTGAAAGGTTATAAACTACCCAACGTAACATCATTATCAACATGAATCTTTGAACTTTTTCCCTAATGATGAAATGAACTAGTTCAGAAGTAGTAGTGGCTTAGTTTATAATTCTGTTGAAGCATTTGTTCTTGATCCAGAATTCCCGAAAGAATTCCCACAATAGTTTTTAGATTGCCCCACACAAGCACAACCCAGATAATTCAATTGTAAATACGCCTCCTTTACACGGACGGACGCTTTGGAGGAAAATATGTGCCAGGGTCCTCACATCTTCCAAAACAAAAGTACAATAGTTGTCAGTTACAGCGGCACAAGATGACGACTAAGAAAGAAGTACGTCGAAGGAAGAATTGAACCAGCAGCGCAACGTTGGAATCGTAAACGTAGGTAGGTATGAATTGGAAGGTTTAATAATAAGTTCGTTGAAACAATGGAGATTCATTTGTTGTCATCGAAGCAAATGATTTAAGACTAGCCAGTTACTACACTACACATACAATACTACAGGCTAGCGTTGCCTCGTCCGTCCTAGAGATCCATAATATTATTATCCATGCAATTGTTAATACAACCATCATGGATAAATGAGCACTTGCGTTACCTATATCTGACTCACGAATGGATTACCCACTGATACAAAGAACTCTCAACCGCATTTTTGCCAATATTGAATGTACCGTTAAACTTCAAACAAAAGTTATCCCTGATAGGAAGGAATACTTGTTCCATTAGACAAATGGAGAAAGCACTCCGAACATACACTATTTCGAAATTGATGTGCACGCCAGGTCATCTATTAAATTAAAGAACTTGCAGTCCAGGCCACTCGGACTACTATTGGTTTTACGGTATTTGCCGTCAAAGAGCACAAAAGATGAAAGATGGTAGAGGATCTAGTGCCATCTAACAGAATCACGCGCTCAAAAATTTTGTCAGATACTGAACTATCTGAAAAAATATTAACAGAAGCTATGAAATTTTTTCGATTGGCTACTCCATACATACCACACCAGCACTAGTGCTCGCAACGGATCGGATCGGATCTGGATCCGAAATTATTAACATTATTGGCATGGGATCCGGACGGGTCGGATCCGGATCCACCGCAGATCCGGATCTGATCCGAAATGTTTCGGATTCGATCCGAGATCCGAACTTTGGATCGGATCTGGATCCGATCCGTTGCGAGCACTAACCAGCACTTTTAAGTTGACTGTGCGTTTATAGCACTATACCGGTGACAACCGTTCGGCCACAAATCGAATACAAGTCCACCTCTACTAGTTTGCTCACGAGAGCGGAAGTAATGACATGGAAAATATGTATGTGTCACCCTGTACAACCAATTACTCATTATTCACTATGCCTCCGACTTGATCTCCGCATTCCAGAGGCAGAGCTCGAACTGTTTATCTTTTTCTCAATTGCATTATTGAGACTTGGTGTATGTACTGGTGGTAATAATAAATTCAAACCAAGTTTAAGTCTAAGCCAACTAACTACAGCTCATTACAACGATTTTAGTCTTCTTCCACTTCATACAGACAGACAAACAACAACAATGAAATGCAATTCCCATAAAGTCACAAGTATGGTATGGTATGTACGCAGTGCTGTAGGGGGATTACAGTGAAATTTCAAAATGTTCCGCTATGATTATTTATTGCAACGATGAAGACAGTAGTAAGAAGGGACCATCGTACACGCCACCCATGCCCACCCATGTTGGGAAGGACCCACCCATGCCCACCCATGTTGGGGAGGATGCCACCCATGCCCACCCATGTTGGGGAGGACCCACCCATGCCCACCTATGTTGGGGAGACCTCACCCATGCCCACCCATGTTGGGGAGACCTCACCCATGCCCACCCATGTTGGGGAGAACTCAATGCCCACCCATGTTGGGAAGGACCC